>JAMQCK010000020.1:0-185918 GCA_024196135.1 Pleurotus ostreatus/Saccharomyces cerevisiae fusant | reverse complement strand
TGCAAGAAGGTCATCTGGAGCATGCATCACACCATGCGTACCGATGCTCGCCGGCGCTTTACCTTTGGAATCACCTTTGCAGACACCGAAGTTCGCCTTTGGCATTTCAACCGCGCCGTCATCGTCGCGAGCAATTCTTTTCATCTCAACACGGTAAGGCGCACTCTTCCGCCGCTAGAGTGCTCTGTTGAGATCCCGTGTCTAGGATGCCAAGCTCCTCATCGACGTGTACTCTCGGTTCGCGTTCGCCACTCGCGAAGAGCTTGGCTACGATCTCTCGATGGAGCGCCTCTCCTCCGATCCAGACCCTTCCCCCGATCGTACGAACGGCAAGCGCTGGAAGAATCAGTACCGCATCATGGTCTGCGGCGAGTCCTACATCACCGCCAAGACCCTTGCCAATCAGGGTGCTGAGAATGGGTTCGGGAGCTGCACGCGGGTGTTCCGCGCGTACAAGGAGAGCGACAAGTTGATCGACGCGGACAAACGGCAGTACTACGCGATCAAGGACAACTGGTTGGAGCGGGGCCGGCGCACCGAGTACGAGATCTACGAGGACATCATGCAGCGCATCGAGGCGCACGACTGGCAGGGGCGGTACGACGAGGCGCCTAAGAATCGTTCTGCACTTCCACAGTACGACGAGACCCATACCAAGCCAGCGGATCCCTTGTACGGGCTCGGCGCAGACGAGCGCAAGAAGTTCTTCGTCAAAGTCGTCAGGAGCGAGGAGGTGAAAGTCAATGGCGTTCCTGATGATACGCATGAGGTGATTGGTAGGGGCGTCAGTTTTCCCAAGGAAGGTCGTAAATACCTCGTTGTGAGTGACCCAGCGAAGCTGCATATTAACCAGAAATCGGTGTTGTCCGGTGTCTCCGGAAACATGCACAAGACTGGGCACGGAGTCGACGAGGAAGGGCGCTTTGATGGAGTCATCCCCGCTAGACGCCATCACAGAACCGTCATGGAGGAGGCCACGAACCTGCTCGATCTCCCCGATATATCGACGATATTCGCAACACTCAAGGATGCCTCATATGGTGCGTACGGTCTGAGACCTGAAGAGCCTCGTATTGACCGCTTGAACAGCGCTCTTCATCTTGCACTCCATCGGAATGCTGTATAGGGATTTCAGCCCCGGCAATGTCCTGCGCCGGCAGACCGACTCGGAGGCAGACGTTAGAGGTGTCCTTGCCGATCTGGAGTACATTAGGTGTGTCACTGAAACACAGGTGCATGCCATGCGAACGGTGAGCGTGTGTTCCCTGTTCGACGCGACATTCTCTTATCTGAATCTCAGGGTACTGCCGACTTCTGTGCGCTTGAGGTCGTCTCAGGCGATTTTCTCTCCTTGGAAAGTTCCGATTCGTCGGCTATTCTTCCGGACCCCGACCCCGACGAGCCCCCTCCTTCTTACCTTCAACCCGTCGTTCCCAGTGCCGCTCATTCTGCCTGGAGGTTCCGTGACGTGCACGACCTCGAGTCGGTTTATTGGGTGATTCTCTGGTTGCTTCTTCGGTATAGCACCAGTCGCAATGTCCCTCCTTCCTATGACCCCATGGCGCAGTGGAAGAAGTACAACTCAATCTTCCCTCACTACGCCTTTGACAACACACCTGAACGAGAGCGCGTCCTCAAGAACGAAGCGGCGCTGGACGAAGCACTGGCCTCAATGCCACCCGATTGGAGTTGGCGTCTCCGGCCTGCGCTTTTGCACTTCCGCAAGCAGCTAATCAAGGCTTACAACATGCGCCAGGGCGAGGCGCTGCCGCCAAGCATGTGGGCTCTGGTATATCTTACCTGCGCTCAGGGTCAGCTTATAGCTGGCTCGTTTAGATCCCAGCCGCGGATCTGTCACGCCAGCCGCACAAGCGCAAGCGGGTGCGCAAGGCCACGTCGAAGGCGGCGCGCAAAACTCTCGGAACAAACATACAGGCCCATAGCGCGCAGTCCCAGCGCGGGCACGCTGAAGAGACTACTGGCGCGTCCACCGATACCGGTCCAGAGCGTCTCACAGCGCCGCAGCCGAAGCGGAAGAAGGGTGCCGCTGGGACGCGCTAATGGCCAATCGTGGCTTGTCGCGCGACCCTATCAACCGCGCGCACCGGCTGAGGACCTGGAGTCACGCAGGGGGAAGTTGGGGAAGGATTTGGGGGAAGGTCGAGCGTTGGCCCTTTGAGAGGGAATTATCTATGCAATCATGTATGTTGTCGTCGCGATGCTCAGCTTTGTTTGTGCGGATGCTATGCGATCTTCTATGAAGTTTTATCTTCACTTCGACTTGTGGATTATGCGGATGCTCGACAAGGCCCGCCAGCCGTTGTGGCAGCGGGCTACTGATGCCTTGAAACGGGGTTTCAGAGTTGTTCTACTGCATCGTCGTTGGTAGGAGGTAGATGTTTGACCGAGATTTGAACCCAGAACCCAGCGCCACAGCGCCACAAATGGATGACTTCGATAGGCACACACGCGAAGTGTTTCGACCCTTATACTCTACCCCGCCCTCGCCGTTCACGCTTTCAGGATGGGCTCCGAAAGAGGTGAGATTCGTCTGATATCACGGAATTGATACCTATATTCCGCTCGCAGAGTTGATGGCCAAGTGTCCTCTACTCCGGCTTCCGCCTGAAGTGATGGAACTCACAGTGCGCGAGGTCGGCAAATCGAAGGATGTAGCATCTATCTGCCAATGCTCTACCCATCTATACGATGCTGGGATCCGGACCCTCTACGATATGCCACTAGCGCACAACATGAAGAGTATGGTACGCTTGCTGAAGTCCATCGTCAAGAAGCCTGAACTGGCGCGCTGCGTCAAGCGGTTTACTTTGTGAGCGAGTTTCTCTTCTGCTGCGAAGTTGACAGTGTAACCTCAGCGTAGCGATTGGGCAGTCAAAGATGCAGCCCTGGTCATCGGGGACAACGTCCTGGCCTCCTTCATGAGGCTCGCAATCCGAGCGATAGAATGCATGGACAACGTCTACGGGCTGTACATGAAGATGGTCCCCGACTTACCTGAGCTACTCGGCCCTCGCGCCATTGAAAACCTCACTCACTGCTCTCTCGCGATCACGAAAACTGCTATACCCTTCCTCGAAGCCAACGCCGCCAATATCGTCGATCTCGAGTTCGCCGACAACGATGCAGTGCCCGAGCCAGATCGGGTTCTGCCAGGAAAAATTGCATTTCCCCGCCTCGCTAACGCCGACGTGCCCGCCCACATCGCGCATCTGGTCTTCCCGGGAACGTCGGCCGCCAGCGCCACCATCCTGCTCGCGTACGACGAGGATGAACGGGCGGAGGAACACAAGAATCTCGAATGCCTCGCCGAGCTACCCCTCACCTCGATGAAGGTCTCTGCAGCGCACTTGCATCCAGAGGTGATGCCCGTACTAACACGGGTCGCGCCGAGGTTGGGATCGCTGGTCATCGAGAGCATCATCACGCAGACCCCGAGATCCCGCCAGCTCTTCTTCCGCGCGTGCGAAGAATCCGTCTCGGCTTTCGAGCGGTTGAGGGGATTCGCGGTCTCCGTGCGTGCCGGGATATTCAACTTCGATGCGGAGGTCCCGTCCTTGAAGGACTTAGACAGAATGTCGGACATCGTCCAGCGACTCTCCGCACGCTGCAGGACCCTGCAGTTCATGAACATTGGGTGTGCGTATTAAGTCTGGATCTCTGCATTCTCTAGTTTATTCTGACCTCCCCTCAGTCGACCTCTTCTGGTTCCCTACCGGCGATGTCTGGTTGCCCCGCACGATCAACGCGCTCACACAGGATAGCGAGCTCATCAACGTTCTGTCGACATGGATGATGAACCGAGTGGCGAAGAATCCAGCCTTGATGCGCGCGATGATCTCGCAGGCGATCCGCGACTATCCTGCGCAGTTCCGCGAGTTGGAACAGTCACACGGCATCAAAATACGGGATCCAGAGGTTTACGGGGATGACTACGACTTCGAGGGGGGCGAGGATGAGGATCAGGAGGATGAGGGAGACGAGGAGGAAGAGGGCGAGGAGTGGATGACGGACGAAGATGGTGGTTCGGAGGAATGAGGAGGAGATGATCGTGAGACCTTGTCGGTACCGTATCACGTGGCTTATGTTGAACTTTTGCAGTGCTCCCGACGTCAAGCCACTTTGTTCGCCCCTTTTTGTACGAAAGCCGCACCATGTGTGATTTTCTTGGCTGTTTCGGAGTGTGTTTGTTTCTAATGACAGTAAGCAAAGACTTCATTTTGCCATGCAGGATCCACGCAGCGGCTCCCATGGTGCATTCCATTGTTCGTGTCGCCTCGAGGCCAGCATGGTCGGCTAATGCCGATGATCACAGTATATAAGGCCAAGGTCATTGCGCTTGCACCTTGTTCTCACCCACCATTGCCTGCGCCTCCGACCAACGCCTTCAGACACTCACCCTCCCAAAGCCTCCTCATCGCTCGCCTGCAATGTCTACCGCAAGCCGTGTCGTAGGTGCGTGCCGCTGGCCATTTAACATTGTCGTCGCTGAACGGCGCCCACAGAGACAAAGAGGCAATGCACTATGCTTCGCCTTTCTCCGAGCGTGATGAAAGATATTCTTCGCCACCTGGAAAGCTCTCGTGACATTCTCGCTGTCTGCCTGTGCTCCAGTCATCTTCACGAGGCAGGAAAGGCCATTCTGTACGAGGCACCCACCCCCACGAGCTCCAAGAACACGGAGAAGCTGCTGAAGAAGCTTGTCAGCAAGCCTGAGCTCGCACTCGTTGTCGACAGACTGCTCATGTGAGTGCGTCCCTTGCATGTCACGGACATATGGGCTGATCATGATGCAGCAATCCGTTCGACTCGCCTTCGTCTTCGATCCCGCATCTCTGCGCCAAAGCCATCCGCCTAACGCGCAACCTGACTGAGCTCAACCTGACGGCCCTCCCGACGGTTCCCTCGCTGCTGGGCCCTCGTGTCCTACCGAAGCTGACCTGTTGCTGTCTTGCGAACACCGCGGATGCTGCACCCTTCCTCAAGGCCAATGCCAGCAAGATATCTACGCTCATGCTCGCCGACGTCGACGATTGTCAAGGCATCGATCAGAAGATCATGTTCCCCAAGCTCGATGCCGCGCAGATCCCTCTTGCCGTCGCCCCCTATGTTCTCCCCGGAAGCCCGGTCACCACCGTCATACTCTCTGTCACCTCCGACCTCAAGAAACGCCCCGCGGAACTCAAGAACTTTACCTGTCTCGAGCGTCTCCCCATCACCGACCTCAAGGTCACCTCTGAGAGTCTCAACAGCGACATCATCGCCCCGGTCGCGCGCTACGCCTTCCGCGAGCTGCAGTTCCTGACCTTCGAAACGATCCGGCCGCACACGAAGGTTCAGGGCAAGCGCTTCGTCGACACGCTCGACGTCCACATCGCGCTCATGCGCAAACTGACCAACCTCGTCTTCCCCCTGAGCTCGGGCGCGGCGCGGTGCCCGGACAACGCTGACCTGGACGAAATGTCGGACGCCTGCGAGAAGCTCTATAAGCGCTGCCCGACGCTGAAGTTCATAGTCCCCGGTCGTGCGTTCTCTTCTTCTCGTGTATCGTCTTCTTATACTAACCAGTGATCCGCAGTCAACATTGTCTGGCAGCCCTATGACGGATTGTGGCTACCTTGCCCTCCGAAGGAGATGTACGCCGAGCAGGCCGATCTGTTTGGCTTGTGGATAGCGCGTAAGATGATGGAAAGGGATAGTGCATCTCTCTGGCGCGCGATGATACGGTCGTTCGTTGAGGACCCGGTAGCGGTGAGAGAGTTCGAGGAATCGCGCGGGTTCAAGGTGGCCCATCCAAAGGACGTTCCCAAAATGTATGGCGGCGATGCAGAGGACCCTGCTGAGGATGACGTACCGGCGGATGAGTACTCTGACTGAGTATAGGTCGACTCAAAAAGACTGCTGCACCGGGATGAAGCCAAAGCATAGAGGGTGACTAGATAGTCAGAATCAAAATTATACACGTTGCAAAGCGTCTGATCTACAAGTACACGTCCCACATGGATAGTTCTGCAATCACCCCACAACGGCAGGACCGTAACGAAACTCAACCTTCACTCCGCCGACCACCAACCGGTGGAAGCGATCCAGACAGGCAGGATCGTCGAGAACACCGCGAGCAGTCTTGCAATGGAATGATACGCTTCGTATATCCTCTATCTCAGGCAACTCCGGGTCAGTCGGCTGCGCGGGGTCGACCCTCGACTCCAACACAGTCAACCACAGCTTGACAGCCCTCCCCGGCTTGTCCGTGTCCGTTATGACAGTCAAGTCCTGCAGCTGCGGGAGGATAATCCGCTCCGCCTCGCCCTCGTGCACCGTCATCGCCGTCAGCAGCGGCGAGTCGTCCGCGGGGTCCCCGTCCTGCAGCGTGAGCGTCGACAGCCGCGCGAACTGCGGCACGTTGCGGAAGAGGTCGAGCAGCTTCGACGAGTGCCCGAAGCGGATGTCGAGCGTGAGCGTGCGGATGCGGCACTCGGAGCGCCGCAGCAGCTCGAGCAGGCTGTCGATGCTCTCCTCGGAGTCGCAGGAGATGTTGAGGTCGACCATGGCGGGGAGGACGAGGTGGTCGATGAGGTCGCCCGGGTGGCCCTCCACGTGCCCGCCGACGACCCCAAGGCGGACTTCCTCGACCTCGTCGTGCGTGACCTCCCAGTCTGTCGTGTCTACGGGGTCGCGCTCCGGAGGCTCCCTGCCCAGATACATTCGCAGCATGTGCGGCATCGTTGGTACGACGGTCAGGATGTCCGCAGGTTCTACGTAGTTCGCCTCGAAGAGCCGAATCTGCGACCATGGGAGCGAGAAGCTGAGGTCAAGAGCAGGACCATTGAGCACGAGCGCCTCAAGATTCGGCGCGACTTCGAAGATGCCGCGCATGGCGCCGGCGTCGCTGATACGTGTCGGGATGAAGTGCAAGGATCGCAGGAGGGGGAGCCGCCCGCGAATGGGGCCGAGATGGTGCAGGAAAATAGGATTCATGAAGAAGAATGCGTCGCGCCAGCGGTCGCAGCAGCCGATGACGCGCTCCATGATGAGCTGCTGGCAGTGGTCTTCGCTGAGGACGAGGAGGGAGATGGGAAGTAGTTTGGAACGCTTCAAGTATTGGCAAAGGAGCTCGACCGCGGCTTCGAGCGGCTGCTTGGATTGCTCGACGAGGTCGGTCGACACGCGTACGACCGTCCAGAGATTGGGGGATTCGTGCACGATGGTGCGCCACCGCGAGCACACCTGCGACAGAACCCAGGGAGCCTTGGTGGTATCGTCGAAGAAGAAGTTGTATAGCTGCTCTGCGTCTGCGGATACACAGAGCTCGAATATGCGGATGCATAGTTCGATCGGTAGCCTGTGCGCAAGCGTTCAGGTATCGTCCAGCCTGTCATTGCTTACTACTCACCGCTGAAGCAAGTCATTGGACATGGGCTTTTCCATCCTCACTCCACGCTTCCCTACGCGTTTACTCTCCTCCGTAGCATGTCCATCTGGGGCATCGTACAGGTTGGTCCGCTCATGCACCAAGTCTTGCTGGGCTGAAGAGAGGTCGTCCATCGTAGCGTTATGAGGTGGCCTGACGGACGGTGAGAAGCAGAGCTTGCACTTCGCATCCCTTGCATTGGATGATCAACATTTTTCCTTGTTCAGGTTACTGACGCAAGGACGTTTGGAGAGGCGAAAGCGTGACTTGTCAGACGGCATGCTCGGCGGTCTGCGTGCTCAACGCCATACACAGGCGCATTCTCCAGGTTGAGGATATGGATTTCCATCGCAAAAAAAGTCGAGACGACGTTCAGGGCAAGGACGAATAGCGGATCTGTCGATTGCATGAAGGGGGAGGGACGAAGTTGCGGATCGCCCGGCCCGGCAAGTCTTCAGCTCTGTTCGGCATACCCCGAGCGGCCTTGTTCCTTGTCTCCCGCCACCACCTCCATCCTCAACTGTTGCCAATCTTTGTGCCGAACATGGCTTCTCGAGCTCAAAATGATGATTCTCGAGGCTCTTGGCGAGATAATCGCGGACGGCGCCCTGCCAATAAAGTCGCAGGAGGCTCATCAATAACCTCTTCCCAGTCCGCTCCTGCTCTATCTTCGCGTAGAAATGATCCTATGGCCACTTCAGCATCCACTGGAAAGAGAAATATGACCTTGATTGCTTCCGTGAGCCGAAGTAGTGGTCTTGAAAGAGGCGGAGACGAGTTAGTATCTCCCCTCGATATTTATGCTGCATGTTGACTGGCAGTAGTCTGAAAGACCACGGCATTCAAGAGGAGTATCGTGCCTTCATTCAAGGGAAGGTAGGCTTATTCTCGACTTCGGAAAAAAATCAAAAGCTTAAAGTGTGTTGGAAGATCGACGATGCTCCTGAAATATGGCAAACGCGCGCACAGCACAACCTATCTAAGGAGGAGGCCGAACGTAGAGCCGAGACTCGCGACAACATCTTGATTCTACTGCGTGAGAAATATATTGATTGCCTACATTCCCTACATCTGACCCCAACTCATCAGGGAAATTACGCGAAGGCATATCCGCCTCCAAGCGATCCGATGCCTTTGCTATCGAAGGTATACCATTATCCTTTGACGAATTTTCCATCTCTCCTGACATGCATACTGAGCAGCCTACGAAACTTCCCTCTTCCTCGCCATCATCTCCGGAAACCACCGCCGGACTTCGCCCATCGTATCCCAAATAACACCCGAACTCTACGAAGGAATAGAAGGCCCGCATCCGAACGCTGCTCTTGCGTTCACTATCGCCCTCCTTTATCATCTGGCGACATCCTTCCCTTCTCAGGTGGTGTTTCAGCAGCAAATGACTCTGTTTCAGAAGGGCTCGTCCTCCCTCCTACCACCCGACTCACCCGAATATATCTGGATCAGATCACTCGCTGCATCCCTTCGCCAGATGAATGTCGCTCGCTTCAGCCGCCTGACCAGGCCGCCCGCGATCCCTTCAACGGAGCCCGACGAGCTCGCGGCTGCATTAGACCACTTGTCTCTCGGCGAGCGGGCAACATCTGGCATCCTACAAAGTTCGAGCGTCCCCGACATGACACGCTCCAGCCGCACCCTCGCTGAGAATGCTCTGCACGCCGCCCTGGACATGCTACGCGAGAAAGTGCGCGAGCACGCCTGGGAAGTCTTGCGAGCGGCGTACAAGGAGCTGTCTTCGACTGCAGACGGTGCGCCGTGGCTAGCGCGCTCGCTAGCTTTACATGCAGAACCAGACTCGGGGGATGGAAAATCAGTGTCGAGAGATGAAGAAGCGGGCTTGGGGGATCTCGCGCGCTGGCTGGAAGGGCAGGAGCAGCTCGGGCGCGTGAAGCGGAAGGAGGGGGTGGACGGGCGATGGCTGGTTTGCAAGGGCTGATGCGTGTGAGGCCATGAATTCTGATGCCACTGGCAATCCGCATGTCCTATTGTACATTAGCTTGACTTAGCCAGTCCAATGTTGACAGTATACATCTGCTTGTAAATTGTAATCTATGTTCTATTTCTCTAGTCCGTGTTAGTCTATCCACAGATCCGATGTTTATTGTTCGTCCGGCCCCTTCTTCCGCGCGAAGACATGGACGTGCGCCAGCCCGGGAATACTCTGCAGGCGCTAGATGGATCATCAGTCTTTATGCTCCGCACTTGGACGATCCCCCGTCTACTCACTGGCGGATTGACGAACCACGCCGTCTCCCACTCCCGCTCATTCCACCGCTGCCGCACAAACTTGTCAATCTCGCTGCCCGCGCGCCGCACAAGCTCGTCCTCTTCCGCTCGCAGCGCGGGGTCCTCGGGCTTTTCCGACCTCACGAGCTTGTCCATAGTGACACCCCACTCCGCTAGCGCGGGCAGAGCGGAGGGCAGCGTGGACGGGGACGGCGGCGGGGACGTGTTCCCCGTGAAGCCCCAGAGTCCGTCCTTCTCGACACGGGGCGCGACCCGAGGGTCGACGAGGTCGGGGTGGAAGATGGGGAGGCGGGACCAGATGAGGGTGTGCTCTATTTCCGGGGGGACTATGCACAAGGTTAGTACTGTACGGCGACAAGCCTGAGGCTGAGGACATACCAGAGTACGGCCAGTCGTTCTGCGTGATGCAGATCGCTTCCGGGGGCGCGTCTGCGGTGAAGTATGGTTTAGTACCCGGTGGGATGGGCGGGAGTTCTCGAGGCTTGTCGAGGAGAGGGAAATCGTGAGGCTCGGAGCGTGGCGGGTGCTCATCGAGCTTGGAGGAAATCATGGAGTAGCGGTCAGGCTGGCCCCATTCCATGCGGTAGTTGAGGATGAAGTTGACTGGGGAAGGTCAGTACCCAAACGACGAGTTGATTGTTACGACGCGCACTCATCGATCCATACTTCTGCTTGATCCCCGCAGACCAGGCATCGTACCGCTTCTGCAAAGCCTTGTCACGTTTGAGCAGACCAAGATCACTGGCTGGGACGGTCAGAGGCTGAATCTGATAATCAGGTAATTGTAAGCGTACCCTGCGTTGATGAACGTCTTCAGCTGCTTCCAGGTGAACTTCGCCGGGTAGTAGTACGCCAGTTCCTCCTTCGTGGGCGGGCCTGTGCGCAGAGGGACTGGTGGTGCACCGTTCACTGTAGGTTCCGCAGACATGTCTATCATTCAAGCCACAGACGCAGTACAGTAACTTCTTGTACAGCTGGCACTTTGGGATGATGGTCGAGAACAAGATAGATCCCGCTGGATTCCACGGGAAACAATGGCCGGATCGCGGCCCGCTGGGCACGTGACCGCGCTCTTATTTTAGTGCCATTGTTATTGTTCCCAAAGTAGTCTTTATTCTCATCCTTTACCACAAAACATGTCTTCGAGAGTTCTGTCCTGGCACGGTCGGCAGCTGAAGCTGAACACTCGCGCCGACGTCGAGCCCCTGCTTGCCGGCATCGATCCCACTACGATTGAGGAGATCCATCTAGGCGGCAACACCGTGGGCATCGAGGCAGCACAAGCGCTCGCGGAGTTTCTGTCGAAAGCGACGTCGATCAAGGTGCGCAGGCCTTCTCTCGCATACAAAAGAACCTCTGACACGCGCCAAGGTCGCCGACTTTGCCGACATTTTCACCGGACGCCTCATCACCGAGATCCCCCCAGCGCTCTCCGCCATCTGCGATGCCCTCATCGACAAAACGTCCCTCGTCGAGATAAACCTCAGCGACAACGCGTTCGGCGGCCGCTCCGTCGACCCCATGGTCCCCTTCCTCACCCAGAACCGCAGCTTCCAGATCCTCAAGCTCAACAACAACGGCCTCGGCCCCGCGGGCGGCGAGATCATCGCGAACGCGCTCCTCAAGTCCGCCGAGCTCTCCAAGGCGGAGGGCAAGCCCTCGAACCTCCGCGTCGTCATCTGCGGGCGCAACCGCCTCGAGAACGGCTCCGCCCCCGCCTGGGCCGCCGCGTTCGCCGCGCACGGCGGGCTCGAGGAGGTGCGCATGCCGCAGAACGGCATCCGCATGAGCGGCATCACCGCGCTCGCGAACGGGCTCGCGAAGAACGCGGGCCTCCTCCACGTCGATCTCCAGGACAACACCTTCACCGAGGAGGGCGACCTCAGCGGCGTCGCGGCGTGGGCGGCAGCGCTCAAAGCCTGGCCCGCGCTCCACACCCTCAACCTCTCCGACTGCGTGCTCTCGGGCGAGGGTGAGGTCCCCGCGGTCATCGAGGCGCTCGTCGGCGGTTCCAACCCCAAGCTGCACACGCTACAGCTGCAGAACAACAACCTCGAGGCCGCCACATTCGAGCAGCTCGCGGACGCGATCGCCGGCGAACTTGCAACCCTTCGCCGGCTCGAGCTTCAGTGGAACGAGCAGGAGGAGGATGACGAATTCCTCGCCAAGATTGCTGAGAGCTTGAAGATCCGCGGCGGCAAGCTCTTCGCGACGGATGAGGACGAAGAGGAAGACGAGGTATCGAAGGAGGATGTAGAGGATGAGCCTGCAGCAGCGATCCCTCCTGCGCCGCCAGTCGTTGCTGCCGAGCAGGAGAAGCAGCAGAAGACGGTCAGCGACAAGGCGACGGACGATCTCGCCGACCTCTTGTCGAAGGTCAGCATCAAGTCCACGTAGTCGTGATGGGAGGTCAGCTTGTAGTCGTGATAGGAGACGGGTAGAAGCTGGAAGGGACGCACACCGCACTTACTCACCGTGCCGATGTATGGAGTCACTAGATTCTTGTATATCCGACCGCACACCGGAACACATGCTTTGTTGTTGTACAGATAATGGGATATAGTGAACATCGAGGGAAGGCGACAGCATCCAGGAAATCCGAACTCATCACTTAACATGCGTCAGACTCGAGTTCGACTTATATTCGGCTGCTTTTGTTTTTCGCAGCCGTGCGATCGAGTGCTCGTCGCTCTGCAGTGCGAAAGGCCCGCCAACAGTTCCTCGGAGGATCTGCCAATCTACTACCCTGGCAAGTTTATCATGAGCAGCTCTCCCTCGAGCTCAAGACCATCTCAAGAGTGCACCGACTTAGGACTTCTAAGGGTGCTTCGAGGATTTCTGAGGGTAATTCAAGAATGTCTGATAATGCTTCAATCAAGAATGTCAGATAATGCTCCAGTCAAGTCCATCATTAAGTACAACAAGTACAGTACAAATAGCTAAGTAGGTGTGGTGGTGGTATTATGCGGCAGAGCAGCGCGCCGTTGGATACAACGACGCCCTGCGTAGAGATAGATAGAGCGTGAAGATCGTCGTAAGTCGGATACCGCCGAGTGGGTGGCCGATGGGTGGCAGACCCGGTCGCAGCAATCAAGGTCGACAGGATATAAGGCGGTCTCGAGGGGCGACTAAACACCTTACGGCGTTGTGCGCAAAAAGTCGAAGCCACGGATGCCCAGGAAGTGGAACGCAAGCTTCGTGGGGCTGACGAAGTAGGGGATGACGAGCCCGCCGCCGAGGCCGCGGCGGTGCCAGGAGTCGACTGAAGGGATGATCAGACGAGTGAGCGGCGCGGGAGGAGATGGGACGTACCCATAGGCTGCGCGAGGACGAACATGACGAAGTACACCCATAGCCGACCGGGCCAGCCGCCGACGCGCTTGCCAGTGATGACGCGCCATGCGCGCTCGAGGAAGAGGATGGGCGCCTATGAAGAGTTTAGTACGGTAAGACGCGGACGCGAGCTCTACGAACCTGCATCGCGAAGAATATGATGGGCGCGTTATCCCACCCTCGCCCCATAGCCGACATGGAAACCTCGTGGAAGAGGCCTGATGCGAAGAACGTGCCAACGACGGCTAGGGTGTTGCCTAGCACCTTCGCGCCCTTCTTCCCGCCGATTGCCCTTCCGATCTCCCGACCGAGGACCAGGCCAGGGATACCGCCGTAAGTCACGAAGGTATTGCGGAGCATCTGGTGCCACGACGTCGACCACAACTGGTGCATCGACTCCGCGAGATGGGGGCCGTCGAGAACTGGTGGCCAGTAGATGGGATCGCTGTGCAGGAGCCCGACCGCAATGAGGGTGATGAGGTAGTACACCATCTCGAAGCCGATGACGATCGCCGTGCCGGTCATCGCGTGGATGGTGAGCGCAACGAGAATCCGCTGTGCGGCAGGCAACTCCGGATAGATCATGCTCCCGCCGAACGGCGAGCCAACGCCCGGAAAGAGCTTGATGCAGGTCTCAAGGAAGTCGACGATGAGGAACTTGATGATGAAGAGGCGCAGCGTCGCGCGCAAGAAAGGCCCGCGCTCGAGGGGGCGCGTCTCGGGCGGGATGTGCACGCCGTGGCCGAACTTGTACTTGAGGCCGCGCATGGTGATGAGCAGCTCGACGGCGTCGTGGAGCCAGGCGGGCGCCCAGGAAGGGCCGCTGGGGACGCTCGGGGGCGGGAGCTCTTCCGAGTCGTCGCCTCCGGGGCCCGCATCGGCGGCGGCGTTGTGCTTCTCGGCCTCGTCGGGGCCGTGCGCGTCGCCGTTCTGGTGGGGCGCCTTGCCGTTCGCTTTGCCATTTGCTTTGGGGGGTGGTGCTTTGACGCCTGGTGCGATCTCGTCGCGCTTCAGAATGCCCTCCGGGGTCAGGGCGTATTGTAAGGCCTTTGCGATCGCGACGGCGGCGTGTAATGCTTGGGAAGGATCAGAACTCAGACAAAGATGAATGGCTGAAAGGACACGTACAGACGGCCCAGTTGTACACATTCAAGATGGGAGTAACGCAGTAGTAGCGGTATGCTGTAAGCCTGTTCAGTAGACTGCTGATCGCGTCTTGTCATACACGCACCGGATGATACGAGACCCATGATCGTGAGGGGTAGCAGAAGCAGTCGGATGAGATAGGTGTCTGGTCGTCGAGCCAGGTACGCCATGAAGAGGATGGGGAGGGCTGTGATGAGGGCGAAGGCCGCCGCCTCGAGGGACATGGGTATCCGATCCTTCTGCTCGGGGACGAGCGTCCGGTACGCCTGCACGAACCCTTCATAGAGTCTGGCAGAACATAGGTGAGTTTCTGACATGGAAACCTCCGTAGACACTCACTCTTCTCGTATTCCGTCGAGCGCCATGTTGATGTTGGGGGTAAGGAGATGAAGGAGGATCGCGGGCGGCGCTTTTTAGCGCGACTGCCGCGCGTGTCCGGCGGCAACGTTCTTTGGCGCGTCAGCAACATTTCTTACGTCATCGCCTGAGAACTCGGGCATCGGGACATCGGAACCGGGTGCCGAGGCGGGGATGTGCAGGCTTGCCTGTTCTTGATCAACGAGCCTCCTGCCCTTCACTGTGCACGTCAGCCTACGGTCTCTTGACCCCCTCTATCGACGCACGAGCTGGAGAATCGACAACGAGGAATCCAGGATTTGCGCTGCACCCTGGTCATGCCCAGTGCTGACTACGATACCGAGTCCATATTTGCAGACGTCAGCCGGCCTTTGGGGACGTTCAGCCGGTGTGCAGCCGCTACCAGCAGGAGTTGGGTGGCGCGCACGACCCGAAAATCCCTCTTTCATCGCGTAAGCGGGGGACGGCTCTTCTCCAAGTAGTTCCTCGAGAGTCTCACCCAATCACGACGGCGCTATGACGAGAAGCGCTTCATCCCCCCAGACGTGCTTTTGCGGAAGTCATGAAAGGGTCAGTTGAGTGGAGATTCCGGTGAGCCATGGTGGTGGAAAGTAAGAGCAGAGACGCTCGGCACCCGCTCGCATGGCCAACTGACACTTCAGTCGCATGTGTTTCCAGTCCATTCCAGCCGCTCATTCGGCGCGCCTGGGTTTCTTGTAGCGCTGGATCAGGCGACGTCTTCAGCGAGAGGACACAGATGTCCACGATGAAGTTTAGGTGTTCCCCTAATCCATGCTACGACAGCGAAGTTGCAGGTCCCTTCAGTACGAGTCCGAAACGGTCCACAACAATTTTGACGATCTCCTTCCACTCCGTCATTGCACCCATTCCTGGACGCTCGTTGAGTCAGCCTCGCTCTCATTCGAGCGCAGAGTACGCCGCAGGTCTGGTAGGCCGAACAGATCCCACAGAGGTTACGACGCCGGATCGAGAACCACTCACCCACATCCCCACATGCCAACTTCTTCCCAATCGGCCCCACGACCTCGTACCCGACGACCTCGCGCACGATACGGAGGTGCTCCGCCGTCAGTGGGTGCTCGTACATGAGCGTGTTCATGGCGGGGAATATGTAAGTTGGCGTGCTGGGCGCGAGGGCGCGGAGGAGGGAGGTCTGAGAGGTTGGGTGAGCAGGCTTGTGGGGTGAAGAGGAGGAGGACGAGGAGAAAATATATTATGAATTATCGGGGAATAAAAAGGTGGTGGTGCGCAATCGCGCGATGATGGTAGAAGGCAAGGGGGTATAAATGAATGGGTAGGATGGAACTTACGACGAGGTTATCGCACGCGCCGTGCGCTATCTTCGACAGTGTATTTGCCGAGCATGGCGCAACGAGAACTACATCTGCCCATCGGCGCAGCTCAATGTGCAATATAGGGTCGCCTATGGTGTAGTCGTCCTGCACACAGAATTGGTATTTCATGTACTTCGCGCCCGGCATGCAGGGGACAATAACAGCGTCCCAGCACGGAAGAGAGACTCGCTCACTCACCGTCCACTCGTCTTCGTCCGTCCATACGCGGCTTCCTGCTCGCTCTATTTCGTCTGCGGAGTAGAAGGCGAGGGAGGATTTTGTGGCCACGACTTCGACTTTCACGCGGTCGTACTAGAAGGAGAGGGTGTTTCGAGGAGAGGGGTAGAAATAAGGTAAGACAAGTCAGTGAGTTGCCTGAGAGGTGAAGACAGGCTCTATGTACCCCTCACCTGTAACAGCTGCTTGACAATCAATGGTGCCTTCACAGAGGCGACGCTGCCTGTGGTGATGAGTAATACGTGCGTGAAGCCCTCTTCGCGTTCGTTCTGGGCGACAAAGGTGCGCTTGGAAGGGGGCTGCTCATACATAAGTCTAGGTGAGTGGGCGAAAGCAGGATGGAAAGCAGAATGTGTTGGGTCCGTGGCGATGGGCGCAGGAGGCAGCTCAGTGACAATATGAACTTCAGTGTGACAGTCGGATTCCCACGAGCAACGTGACTTTTCAGACATAAACGTCACGGTTGAATTAGTTCAACGCCGTACTAATGCATGCATCTCCCCAATCGTCCGCGTATTCCCATTCTACGCTGCTATCTCATCAATTGAATCCAGACTCAGAATCGTCGCCCAAGCCGCCCTGCTTCTGAGGAAAGTTGAGAGGACGCATCTTGATCCCGCGCGATTGCTCAAACTCCCTGACGCGCGTCGCGTCCTCCCGCCTGGCCTCTTCGAGCATCGCGTTGAGCATGGCAGGGTTCCTCGCCATCCGCTTGAAAGTCCAGAGCCCAAGCAGATCCACGTATCTGTCGTAGTCGACCGCAGGGCTGAGGGGAACCCACAGCCCGTCGTAGGTCTTCCACTGCAGGTTGACTAAGGGCGTGAGTCAGCTAATGGTGCGACAGAACACGAGAGGTGGCTGATACGCACAGCCGGGGCTTATGAGCTTGAGCGACGGGCAGCGTTTACTGAGCCGTTCGCAGATGGCCGCCATCTCGTCCAGGTCCTTTGGATCAGGGAAGCGCGCCTGGCCTGGGGGCACGGGCACCATGATCGTGCGCACCTTGCGCATGAGCGCGATCTGGACCTCGAGCGTGTCAAAGAAGCGCTTGCGTTGAGCCGCCGTGTGCGGCCGGGTCGTCTCGAAGATCAGCTGTTGCAGCTCGCGGGACGTGTAGCGCGCGAGGGGCGGGATGATGTCGCTCAGGAGGCGCTCGGAGGTGATGGTGAGGCTGATGATGGGGACGCTGGCGAGGGAGGCGAAGTTCTTGAGCTCCGCAGGGCGCTTGTCGCGGTCGGAGGTGACGGAGAGGTCGACCGTGGTAGCGTGAGTCCCGGGGAGCACGAAGGGCGCGGTAGACAGAGGGAGATCAGCACGTTTGAGGTTAGAAAACTCGATCTTGCGATCGATACCGCGAGGGCCCTTCTTGTTGTCGGCGAGTAACAGGACCTCGATCGTAGACGCATTTGCTTCCAAGAAAGGTATGGCAGACTTCCGATCGGAGATGCAGCATTGCTTGAGGTTCGGCAGGACAAGGGTGCCAAGTAGAGCAGGGACTTCGGGCAGCGAAGTCACATTGAGCTTCGTTACGTTGTGCATCAGACGGATTGCCTTCGCGCACAACTCGAGGAACAAAGGCGAGGGCTGCCTGCCGGATACTCTACTGAGGAGGTGTCAGTCCATGTGGAGGGATTGGAATTCTGTTACTCACAGGAGGAAACCATTGATCCAAAGTGCGAGCTTGGGCTTTTCGATGAGCGTCTTCAGAAGCTTCTTCGTGTTCTCGTCAGTCGTCGCCACAGGAGCCTCGTACAGAACACGTTTTCCCGCGTCAAGCAGTGACCTAGAGCACAGACAGACGGCCAAGATATCACGAGACTTGTCGAGACGACGCAGGATGTTTTGCACGACATTAGACGAGAGCTTCATGAACAACGGGCTCGAGGATCCGAGAGCTGCAGGAAACATTCAGAGATGCTCTACACGATAGATCAACTGCACGTACCCTTGGCACGCTGAGTGGCAGACATAGTGGGGTTTTGGTGAGCTAGCGTTGGTAAGTGGCACAAGCGAGTCCGTGGTGGTGATGGTCAAAGAGAAGATGTGTTGAAATGGTCGAACACGCGGCAGTCATGTCCTTTGACTGTCGGCATTTGCCGTCAAAGGACCCACAACCTCCGGCAATTGCCGAAGACGATCAAGTACTGTATCGTTGCCTCGCATCTCCGACTACTTGTCGCTGCAGGCCAAGTTTTCGAGCTGTAACGCTTCCAACCCACGCATGATGCGGATTGCTGAGCGACGACAAGGGTACCCGAGCAGTATAGACCACGGCGAATTGGCGGAGTCCGAACTTTTGGCGAGTGCATCGCGGCTAAGGCGAGGAAGTCCTCATGCACGCGGTCAATACAGTACACCTTCCAGCTGCACGGAGGTTTTGACGGAGATACCCAAGCTTTCCATTTGATGTTCTGATAGGCTGTGATACAAACCGAACCTCGCACATTACCCCTCTGCAGCAGCATATCATGCGCGCGCCTTCTTCAACTCCGCCAGCTGCTCCTCCGTCAAGTTGATCGAGTTCGTGATCGGCAAGTACTCGTCGAGATTCTTCTGCAGGTGCTCGACGCGGCCCTTGAAGATGCCTTCCCGCGGCGCCCGAGGTCAGCGTCCACCAATCACAAGAAGGCAAACGAAAAGGAAAAAACCCACTCACTCGCACAATCCTTCCCCAAAGGCAGCCGGATGAACTCGTCCTTCCGCGCCACGCCCGCCTCGCCCGTCCCCGTCACGAACTCGTACATCTTCTGCACGGCCTTCGTTATGTCGCTCACGCAGCCCGTGCCAATGCCCCACTCGAGCGTCGCCTCGAGCCCGGGGATGTGCGGGTACACCTCGTTCGCCGCCTTCTTCTGCACCGCCGCGGCCTTCGTCCACCAGTCCGTGAGGATGAGCCCGGGCTCGATGATGAGCACCTTGACGCCGAAGGGCGCGAGCTCCTGCCCGAGGCCCTCCATGAAGAACTCGAGGGAGACCTTAGTGGAGCAGTAGGAGGAGAAGCCGGGCCAGGAGAGCAGGCCGCCCTGCGAGGAGATGGACGCAATGGTGCCGGACTTCTGCTCCCGGAAGGCGGGGACGAGCGCGCGGGTGAGGGAGAGCGGGCCGAAGACGTTCGTCTGGAAGTTCTCCTTCAGGGCGGCGTCGCTGGGGTGGGTCACACACCGTTTCACGAGGATGAAGGGCAACTGCACCCACCTGATGTGCTCAATGGTGCCAGGAAGGCCTGCGCCCGCGTTGTTAATGAGCTGAACGTGTAAGTCAGGCGTGATGCACGTTAGGACAATGGCAGGGTCACATACGATGTCTATCCGGCCATAGATCTTGAGCGCATCCGCGGCGACCTTCCTGATCTCCTCATCCGACGCGTTCAGGTCCAGGCGTATGGGCTTTGCTGCAGATATGCTGGTGGGTATCTTCTTCAAGTCGCGCGCCGTCGCGATAACCTGAAAAACGCGAAGATGTGTAGGGAAAACGCGTCCGAGAGAGTAAACACGCGTCAATGAGCGACGGCAATCATCCCAAGAACACGGTGGACGCACCCTATCTCCTTTGTCAAGCGCGTACTTCGCGAGCGCGAGCCCGATGCCAGAGTTGGCGCCCGTAATGAGCCAGACGCGGGGGGATGAGGTGGTGGTAGTCATGGTGAAGGCGAATTGAATGCGGGGAAGACGAGGGTGGGGGTAGGAAGATGGTGGGGAGGTGAAGGACGCAGATCTCAAAAAGAAGCGTCGAGCCCGTGGGTGGCACGCCTCGCCCGCCGATGCATCATGGATCTCAGCGTGGGGGGCGGGCCTCTGATGGATAGCGCTCCATGCGGCTCAGGGTGCCGATAATTATGGGGGCGCCGTGACAGAGAAGGAAGGGTTCGACTCTTGTCATCGATCAGTGCGCTCGTCACCCTGGCCCGATGAGGTCGTCGTAGATGACACCTGGGGGAGGGGGTCGTCGAAGGAGGGCGCCTTGAAGAAAGCTATCGCGGAGGACCAGACGGGACGAAGTGCTCGACTCGGAGGGGGAGGTCATAGGATTGAATTGAGATGGGGGGAACACCCGTGCGTTCGCACCCGCAAGAAGACCCTGCAAGCGCCGCGCGCGCCCTTCACACGCTAGCGGCGCTGCCCCGACGATCATTGGACGTCCAAGCCCGATCCCGCTGAGCGCCATCCCAAAAGAGCAATTGTCTCCGGTGGCGGTGAGATCTAAGTTTGAGTTGGCGTGCACTGCGGCGACGAGAGCGGTTTTTGAAGCCGTATCTGGTGGGAACCCTCGAAAGAATCTTCGTGATGCAGCATCGGCGAGGCGAGAGGCGGCGAAGGATCATATGACCGCACGCGACTCTCGACGAGGGCGCCGAAGGGCGTATGTGATGCAGGGGGCGGGGGTCGTTGCGCGACCAAACATCTTTGGGACCCACTCGTACGTACGACGCCAGAGTACGGGGCGACTGCGTAAACAGGGATGGTCTCGGATGGGGCCGACGCGCTGCGTCAGTCCGACCAGGGTAAGCTGACAGCTTTCCCGCCAATGAGAGGAGAGAAAGCCAGAGTCCCATCAGTCGTTCGAATGTCGTGACTCATCTTGGTCCAGCTCCTCGACGACTGCGGCCAAGCCACCCCAGAATTTGCTGGTCTTCGTTTTGTGGCGAGGTGGTCCAGCTGTGTCTCCTCGGCGGCCGAGGACCTCCCGACGGAGGGTCCCAAAAGACCCTGGAGTGATAGTCTAACTGTGATGCTCCTGATTTTCGAGGGCGAGACTCGCCAGAGTCAGGCCAGGTTTCTCGGACGATGTGCGCAAGTTGAAGTCGAACTTCCGCCCTGGCCCCAGAGACGGTTTGATTGCCGAGCCATGTGAACGACACGCGACGTGGATCAGGTTCCGAGAATGGAATTCATGAACGCCGCCTCAGAAAACGTGGGTCTGTTCTCGCAGTCAATTGAGCCCCACCCACCTGGGCGCCCACACCTGACTGAGATCTTACCGAAATGTGGGGAAGCTCTGCGCTCATCCTGGAGAATACAATCGGCGTACGTATCGCCAGAACCCTTGACGACAGTTCAAGTTCGAATGCGCACGGTGTAGCAGACTTCGGTCTCGAATAGAGAAAGATCCTGGACTCCGACCGTCGGTGACCTTGTGCTCACTGAATTCCCAGCGGCGGCGACGCTCCAGGCTTGATTAGGCCAGTAGACCCCGATGAGCACACGACTCTGGAGTCGTGTGAATTGCAACTCTAACAGACTTTGACATCGATGGACTGAGCCCACCTTGGGAGGGGTACTGCAGCCGGTCGACTGAGGCTTGCAGACACGCAAACGCACGGCGTACTTCCCCCTCCCCTGCCATTCATGCCGGATCCAATGTCATCTGCACAGGATGCCGTGAACGCGCTGTTGCCATGCACGGAAGTTGACTTTTCGGTGCACTTCTCGCCATCATAGATCTGCGGTGGACCGGTGGGCCTTCTCGAGTTTTATCCGTCTCCGACGCAGGGTCGTGGGAGCGGTCCATGTCTCTTTTATACCCCCACACGACATCTGGTGCACATCCGTCCTCCCTCTGTTTCTATAGCCAGCTCGACGCTGTCGAAGGAATTCCGCAAACATGGGCCAGTGGGATCTTACTCTAGGCGCGTATCTGGTGGGAGTAGTCCTCTCCGCGTTGTGAGTGCCTTGCGCCCTGGTTGTAATTTCCGTACTGACAGGATGTCGATCACAGCCTTCTTGGAGGTGCGTTCCTCATAGTTTACTTCCGCCCTGTCTTCATCTCACTTGTGCCTCTTTGCGACCTTTACAGTGGCGTGTACACAAGTGAGTAGCCGGTTGATCGTCCGTCACATTGCAGTCCCCTCACCTCGTCCCCCAGGCCGCTACATACTACCAGATATACACCAAGGACCCATGGTACATCAAGTTTGTGGTCGGGTTCTCCTTGTTGACGACGATTGGTGCGTCATTTAATCTTCGTCTCACCGCTGCTTCTAACGCGCGGGCAGGTCACCAAATATCGGTCACGGATAAGAGTAGGTGATCCTTCAGCTGCGGTCGGCTTGCTGTCTTACGCAGTTCCCTTCAGTGTATGTCAACACGGTCACGTATTATCCGGACCCTACGTGAGTATCCTCCCTTCGTCGCCTGTCTCCGATGCTGATTTTATCCAAAAGGATCTTGGCGGACATCGGCTGGTATGTTTGTCGCAAACCTAATGAATTCAACTCACGCAGGACGCGCGCTTCGCAGGGGACTCATGGTGTGTATGCTATCCTTCCGTTCATGCTCGCGACTCATGAGGTATTCCAGGCCCAAACGTACTTCAACGTACGCTTCTCCTCCGTCGTACGGGGATATTGACGATTGACACCCCCTATAGGCGTTCACCGCCATTGCCGTCCAAGGCTTCTACTTCTATCGCATTTACATCTGTTTGTGCTCCCTCAAGTTTTTTTTTCGCGTCATTGACTCCGTTTTGCCAGTGCTTAACAAGAACATCTGGTACCCTGCGATCCTGGTACGTGCTCGCTGCTTTGGTCTCCTTTCTGATGCTCACCTTCTTTCTCAGAGCGCCCTCAGTTTCGCTCAGTTCGGTGCGTCTAGCTCCCAATTTTGTCGATGAATTTATGCTGATTTTTCCCTCTAGTCTGCGCCATCGGTATGTGACGTGCGGGTCCCCTTCATCGTCAACTAACATGAGTTACTTGCTTGCTAGTCTACGCTATTCGATGGTGAGCAGAGTCCTTCGACCGTTATACCCGTCCGGCGCTCATAAAAATTTCCAGCTCGACGATCTCGACGGACCAGATTGCGACGAAGTTGAATGTACGTCTGCCTACGAGATCTGAGGTACATCCCCTCTAACGACTACGCAGAACCTCGTAACGGCGGTGAACTCGATCGGCGCCGGCCTGGACATCATCATCGCCATCACCATGGTCGTTGTCCTGCTCCGTAGCCGCACAGGGTTCAAGCAGTACGTTCTCAGTCAATCCCATCCGTCAGGAACCCTTCAACTCATATCATCGCCCAGAACCGACACGATGATCACGATGTTGGTGGCCTACATTGTCAACTCCGGTGTCCTCACGAGGTAATTGATTCACGCGTTTTACAGTATGGTCGTGTGCTCATGCATCGTGCTCAGTGCGTGCGCCCTGGGCACCCTGCTGGCGGTACGTTTTTGTAGATGCTTCGCAGGGAGATTTTCCCCTTATATTTCCGTCCAGCTCCGCGTCGGCAATGGTGGTCAGACTTGGGTTGCCTATGTGAGTTCGACGTCGTACCGCTCGTGGAATCTCGTTGCTAATTTTGTCCACAGCCATTTTACTTCTGCCTCGGGCGTAGTACGTTGCGTTGATGACCTTGTAGCGAGTCGCCGCTCACCTACTCTGCCTAGTCTACTGCATCTCGCTGCTCGCATCGCTGAACACGCGTCGCCGCCTGCGCACGTCCAGCAGCGGCAGCCGGGACGAGGACTACGCCCTCTCCTACCGCGGCGGCCCCTCAAGCACCGGCAACACCTCCGGGAACCGAGCCCCCAATCAGGTATGTGTGCCGTCCCCATCCATCTACACCCCTTCCCGTTGCGCTTGATTCGTGACTGACAACTTCTGAACAGCAAGGAAGCGTCCTCGTATCCATCGAGCGGACCGCCATGACCGACAACAAGGATGGCGAGGTACGTTTGTTCTTGCTTTGCTATGTCTAATGACGCCGAAGACGATGTCGCTCATCCGATTAGCAGTCCCTCGACGATCGCAAGGGCGGTTTCCACGTGTAATCCTCCGTCCCTGGAGAAAATCGCCAGCCACCCGGGCTTGTCAATGTTTATATCTGTCCATGGGTCCTGGGTCCGCGGTGGCTGGTTCTTCATTGTTCACGGTGGTGGTGCTTCACAGTGGTCGTGCCTCGTTCTTTGCGGTGTCACTTTCGCATCGCATTGACTCCTTGGCTACCACGAATTCACCACACCACGAGGGTCAGCCGTCACTTCGGCCGTTGTTCATGCATGTTTTGGGTATCTCGTCTCGTTCTGTCTCGATGCATTTGGGTAGTGCACCCTTTGTAGATTGAAAAGCCAAATAGATCTGGATCTGCCGCTCCTTTGCTATCTTACGGATCGGCCTCTCTTTTGCTATCTTGCTAAGTATGTTCCGTGCTACTTGGGTACTCGGATCCGTCCTCCACGTTACTTCCATCCCCTTTGTAATTAGCCATTTTCTCGCGGTACTCTCAGTAGACTCTACCGCGACTCTTGCTTACTGCTGTGAATGAAGTTAGATCGTATGTCTATCTTGTTGTCTGCGCGCTGGATTTATAGAACTGAGGGCGGGCAACAGCTGAGTTGATTCGTTTGGCATACTTGCGTAAAATAGTGAACCTTTGACCCTTCCGACCACTCAAGCATCAAGCACAGGTCCACTCATCCCCGGCATCACCCACCCCTCCTCCCCCTTCCACTCCTCCAGCGGTATGCAGTCATGCTCAATCATCCACTCCGGAGGCATGCGCCCGCCAGCGACCGTTGCGTTGTCAACCGCGTCGCGCAGGGCCTTTTGGTCCTCGGCGGACAGGACGATCTCGGCGCCGCGGGCGTTCTCTTCGGTGCGCGCGATGCCGCGGGAGCCGGGGATGGGGATCACTGGGATTGGAGGTAAGCTGGCAAGGCTCACGCCTAGCGGAGAGTATGGATCGGATGCTTACTGTCAGGATGCTCAGCCAGAATCCATGTCAGCGCGACTTGCGCGGGCGTCGCATTAAGCTTGCGCGCGACGGCGTGGAACTTATCGACGAGCTCGAGGTTCTTGGGGAAGTTCTCGGGCTGGAAGCGCGGGTAGAGGCGTCGGACGTCGTCCTTAGGGAAGTCGTCGATGGACTTGTATCTGTGTGACGGGGTCAGTGGAGAACGGATACAGAGAGTCTGAAAGTTCTTACCTCCCGGAGATCATCCCGCGGCCGAGGGGGGAATAGGCGACAACGCTGACCCCAAGGCTGCGCGCGTACTCGATGAAGCCGTTCTTCTCGAGCTCCGTCTCTGTTCGATTACCGTTAGTACCTCTTCTCTCGACCTCTCCGTCACCCACTCACCAAACGGGCTAAACTCCATCTGCACAGCAACCAGCTTCTCCCCCACCCCCGTCACCGCCTTCGCCCTGCCCAACACCTCCCGACTACAATTACTCAACCCTAGCCACCTGATCTTCCCCTCCTCCACATACGGCCGGAACGTCTCCATCACCACCTCGATCGGCACCTGCGGGTCGACGCGGTGCTGGTAGAAGAGGTCGATGTAGTCGGTCTGGAGGCGGGCGAGGGAGCCTTCGATGCCCCGGCGAAGGGCGGAGGGCCGGCAGTCGGCGTGGGTGAGGGCGCCCGCCCATTTGGTGGCGAGGAAGATGGAGGGGCGGCGGGAGGTGGCGGTGAACCATTTGCCGATGCTGGCTTCGCCTGGGAGGAGGGGTTAGTGTGGGATAGGGAGAAGAGGACGAAGGAGAGGACGTACTGGAGCCGTAGAGCTCCGCGGTGTCCTGTGGTGGGTGTTAAGGAAGTGAAAATGCACTGGCGAGGAAGACCATACCCAAAAAGTGAGACCGCGGTCGGCGCAGTAGGTGAGGGTCTCAAGAGATTCTTTCTCATCTGAGGTGCCGTAGAATGCACCAATTCCTGAAGGGTCGGGTTCAGTACCAATTGAGAGTGAGATTGAGCTGCCATGGCTACGCCGACGTACCCATTGCACCGTAGCCAATTGCGCTGACCATAGGACCATTCGCGCCGAGACGACGCTGCGGGAAGTTTGCGCTGGCAGACATGGTATGCGATGGGAGAGGAGGTAGAGAGCTGACTGCGTATGACTGAGTTCCTACAGGATGGCTTTATATACCCCCGCATTGACGCCTCGCGCTTGCTGTGGTTCTCATTCTCTTCAGCCATCTGCGTGGTCAAGTGGTCACGTATAACAGCTGCCGAGCTGACGCGCCATGTAGTTACGAGGCGTGAATGGACTCAGCAGCGAAAGAAAGACGATTTGATGTCCGATTCGGAGATCACCATCGAGAGATTGGACGAGAGTCACATCTGGCCTGTGCGACACCGTCTATTCCTGAGCTTCACATACGAGTGAAGCAAGCGAGCTGCCAGTGACTGAAGAGATAACCCGTGCTTTGGACGAGAAGGTGGTGGTCGAAGTCAAGCTGTGAGAAACATACGAACTTGTGGGCGCCAGCGTGGTAACTACACGTGATGACATTTTCCCAGTCCGATCTCAAGCTTTCACACCGTTCCCTTGTCCTCCTCGACGTGGTCAGCGGTGTCCTCCCGCCCTTTGACTCTCCCAAACGCCCAGGATGGCGAACACAGCTCTTTCTGAGCCTTCGTCGGCGATGGATACGTCCCCGGATTCGATTGTCACCCCCTCTGTGGACCCTTCATCCTTACGCGCGGCTGCCCTGATGACCCTCAAGTCGAAACGGAGAAAGCCAGCAGAGGTCGTTGCGCCACCGCCAAGTCTACCTCAAAGACCGCAAGCGACATTCGATGTACTCGACTACGGCAGTACCGAATCTGCGCCGGCAGAGCCACAAAAGCAACCGTCTGCGTCGACTTCCGATCCAGGCTCGCGCGAAGAAGGCGAGATCAGCGACGAAGAGCCCGCCGCATCTGCTCCCCCCGCCGCGCCGCCACAACCACAACATCAACGGGCAGCGCTTCCTCCCAAGCCTGCGCCTCAAGAAAGTCCGGTGGCTTCGAGCAACAAGCCGCAGGAAGCAACTTCACCGTCGCTTTTGGACCGGATAGCCCCACCTTCCCGCAAGCAATCGAAAAGCTTCACGAGTCAAGTCTCTCCCGTACAACAACGACGTCCCAGCGCGGCCCCTCAGCCTGTCCAACTGCCTCCGCCGCCACCTCCACCTTCAGTTCCGGAAGTTCTTATAGACGCGGAGCACGTTCGCCCGGGCCTGACCAGTGCGTATACCCCATATACGCCCGAAGTTCAGCGTTGATATGTCTTCGCAGTGACACAAGAACAATACGATACGGCGAAAGACATCATCCTTGACCTTCTTGGCTGGGGTGTCCACCCCGATCACCTATACGCCGTGGGCCTGAGCCGTGAGATCATATACTACGTCTTCAGCGAGCTCAACCTCCGGTTTCCCGCCAATCTGGACACGACCGGTCTGATCCCCTACACGCCGAACATGCAGCGCCCGGAGCCTACGCCTCAGCGCGGCGCGATGCACCACAGTCTGCCACCGAAGCCCCCGCCACTCGTCATACCCACCCAACCTCTCCAACAGTCGGGTTCGAGGCAGCAGGTCACGAATGAGCCTCCATCTGCTGCCCTGCTCGACATGGAGCAGCAACGCCGTCAGGAGCTGCTCGCCAGGAAGCGCAAGGCAGCGGCGGCCAAGCCCCCGCGCGCTCAGCGTAGGAACTCGGACGTCGAGATGCGGCCACCCGCCCCGATCGACGAGGTCGAGGACTTCCTGCAGAGCATCGCGCCCGGGCCGTCCGCGCAGCTGCCACCGAAACCCACGTTCGCGGCCTATCCGCCCGTTTCCGCGCCATCCTCGTCCTTCTTCGACGACGATATGGATGTGGATGAGATCCCGGGACTTTCGTCCTCGCGACCGGATCCTCCGCCGGCACCGCGACCTGCGCCTCCACCTGCTGTTCGACCTGCGCCGGTCGCAGCTCCGAAGCCGCCGCCAGTGGCAGCACCCAAGCTACCACCGCCTACACCGAAGCCAGCGCCACTTCCTACCAAACCCGCGGCGTCTGTACAACCGGCTCAGGCTCCCGGGCCTGCACCTCCAATATCGACGAGCCAGACACCAAAGGCGGTCGATCTGGCGCCGACTCGTTCTCAGATACTCGCAGCTGCACAGCCACAAGCTAGTGATTTGCAGAGGAACGAGTCTCTGCGAGCCGAGGCTGCGCCCGCGACGAAGGTCTACACGAACCAGGCTCAGGCGGCACCTCCGAGCAACGGGAATGGCTCTGCACCTCAGCCAACCGCTCCCGCCCGCAACGGCAATAACATTGGCCCCCGCGGCAAAAAGCGCCCCGGCGCCATCGACTACATCGAGGCCGAGGACCACCGCCCGCCCCCGCCCCGCCCCTTTGCGCGCGCGAACAGCTTCGCGGGCGGCGTGGGCACGGCGAAGCGCTTCATCATCGACATCAGCGACGCGGAGGACGACCATGAGCACCGTGAGTCGCCGAGCCCGGGGACGGGGCCGGTCGCGCTACCGTTGACGATGACGGGGGGCCCGATTACGGGGATGCCGATGGTGCAGGCGCCGAAGACGGGCGCGCCGCCGTCCGCGAGGGGTGCGCCGCCGTCGACGAGGGGGCAGGCGACGCCGACGAATGGGACGGGCGTGGTGGCGTCGTCCTCGTCGTCGAACATGATGGCGTCTTCGTCGTCGACTGCGTCGTTGCAGGAGCAGATCAGGCGTATGAAGGAGGCGATCGCGGCGAAGGAGATGATGGTGAGCGGGGTGGGTGCGGGGGGTAATTCGCGAGCTTATGCGGGGTGCAGATGCAGGCGGCGCGCGCGGCGCAGGGTCCCGGGACGCCGAGTGGGGGTACGCCGGCTCCGGCGTCAGCGACGACTCCACCGTCGACGCCGACGGTAGCGTCTCCTGTGATCACTCCGGCGACTGCTGCGCCTTTGCCTACGAAGCCGACCACGGCTGTACCTGCACCCTCCTCAGCGACGCCGACGAGCGACACGCCTGCACCTACAGTGCCGGAGCCATTGACCGCATCGCTTCCGCCAACCGTGCCGTCCACACCTGCGGCGACGAAGCCCCAAGTAGTCAAGAGTCCATTGAAGGCTTCCGCGCCTGCATTCCAACCGGCCAATTCAAGTGCGTCATCTATCGCCATCCAGTCGGTCCTCCTGACGCTGGGCATCGAAGTATCTGTATCGTCCCCGACTACTCAGCCCGCGAACCGCGACAACGATATGTCATCAACGTCCGCTGGTGCCTCCGGTCCTTCCATCTCCTTGTCCTCTGTCGATCCGTCAAGCTGACTTTCACCCGACTTTCATATACCTCTCATCCCTCGCCCTGCACGTCTACCCTCAACATTTGCTCAACGTCCTCGCCAGACTCAAACGACGCTCCTGACGTCCAGATGAAGGAGGATGTGCAAGGCAAGTTCATCCTTCCTTCGCTCGAGACTGCTAGCCAACCGTCGCCTTACCCCTCGTGCTTCCCTTCGTTCGACCATCGCCCTCTTCCTCGGCTTGATTTCTGGTTCTTCTTGATAGATACTGCAACAACACCGGCAAGAATCCCCGTCCTTTCTTTCGCAAACAACGAACCCTAATCTGTGCCCTTTGACTTTGCTCACCCCATCTCCCACCGTCCACACTCACATCTCATCATGTTCCTCTTTCTTGTATCCTTGGGCGTTTACAGGTGCCGTCGAGTCCAGAGTCATCTGAGGCTGAAGAGGATGCAGTCGACGATGCGGCGGCTTCGTCGACCGAGGTACGTCATCTATCGCTTAGTATAGATGCTTGCAAAAGCACGTTGTGCATTGACCTCATACTCACGACACCCTTTCCGAATCCTTGCAGAACACGCCCAGACCTCCAGCGCGGGCAACACCTGATTTTACGACTGTCCAACGCCATGATCAACCACGTTTTGAACCAGAAGATGCCGTCTCCTCCGCGGCGACTTCGCTATCTTCTCTTCCTCCCCTTTTCACTTCTTATACTTCGCCCTTTGCCCAATATCCCTTCCTATCCGCACCCATTTTGGGGGGTCAGATGGGGACATTGGTTTCCTATACTGATTCCGTTGAGAACGACCAGAGGCCGCCTTCGCCATCGTCCTCCACAGCATCCTCAACACATTCCTCGCCTGCGACTAAGAGCACGGCCCTCCCCCCGGATAACGAAGACCTTCCGCGAACGACCGGATGCGCCCTTGCTTCGGATTCCCTGGAGCACCCTTATCCTGGCAGCGACCACCCATACCCGGACCTGCGTCGGCTGAAGCTCGCGACGGCGGCGCGCTCGATCGACCCTGCGAAGACGGTCTGCAAGTTCGAAGTCCCCGGTGGCGGCCTCTGTCGCGACCCGCGCTGCACGGACGCGCATATCGCTAGCTTTGAGCCAAGCGGTGCATATCGCTAGCTTTGAGCCACGCATATCGCTAGCTTTGAGCCAAGCGGTGAGTCTGGGCAGCCCTTCAATCCGCGAATCTGATCGTATCCCTCGTTGTCGTTCACCTCCCTCCTATCCGCCCTTCGCTGATTATCTCTCGACTGGACGAATGACTTTCGGTGCGTTCTGTGTCCACTCAGACCGCGATACGGCGGCGTACGTCTGCGCTGTGGTGCCGGCCGCGTTTCGTGCTAGTGTAGGGCTGACGCAGGACCGATTCTGCGCTCGTTTGCGAGAGATGCGTGGGCTGGAGGGTGTGGGGTATGACGAGCGAGTACGGCGTGCCCTTGAGGGGTTCGGTTATCCGCCCAGGTAAGACGTCAACGCCATAGGCACTACGGGCGAAGGTTGGCGGCGGCGGACACTCACAAGTCGCGGCGGATTGAGCCACCAAGGATCCTGTCGATGTTCGACGAGGCGATGAAGACTCGGGGGTTGAAGAGCGCTCTGCGCCACCTTTCACCTCGTATGGGGTGTTGGAAAAGAGCTTCGCGCCACAATTCCGCGATACATAGTCGCGACGACGTCTAGGCACGTTGTGGAGGACGGTCAAGAGCGCGATGCGCCAGGCCATGGTGCCCGTGGTCCTCCGTGCGGACGGTGATGCGGCCTTAACGATAGAGTTGGATACCCAGTGACTCATGGACTTCTTAGTAGTGTTCGCCCTTAGCCTTACCTCTTGCCTCGTTCTCCCATCGTGTAGACCATGGTGCCGCTATCCTTCAGAGTATGTATGTACACAATCGAATTGCTATGCTGCAGGGTCTATCGGTCTGTAAGGCTTGCGCGATCCGTAGGAATACTAAGCATCCCGGCAACAACCGACATCACGACGACCGCCTTGTAGAAAACCTGTCCACACACACCGATGAAGATAGCGCACGCAAAAAGGGAAGTGAGCTCTCTACGATTGAATTCCGATACTCGGCCAGAACGTTCCTCGCCTTGTGTCTTCCGTGCGACTAGCCGTACGCACCGTGAAGTTTAGGTCATGGACTCTTTCCACGATGCGCGGGCTGCATGGCAGGGGGCTACTGCCCTTGATGACTCTGGACCTCACCAATACATCGCCCAACTTGTGCGGGACGTTCAACAGCTATGACCTCGCGGCTTCATCTGCATCGCGGAGGATGATGTGCGCAGTGACCCCTACAGCGACTGCACCTTGCGCGACTGCACCGTCGACGAGGTTCTCTAACGTCGACGGAAGCGCGCCTGTGGTTGGGTGTCATTACGATATAGTGGTCGTCCGCAATAGCCACACCGCAAGTGACGCGCACGATGGATCCTCGTCACGGACCGCCGCTTGCTCAGGCTGACAGGACCACCAAGGCTTCGAGGAATAAATGGTGTTCCACGGTACGTCTCCACTGCGTTCGATATATACATCTCGCACGGAGGACCTTGACCGCGTCCTTTTCGCCCAGTCTCTCGGGGATGACATCTTCGACTAGTGCACAAGCGCGTCCACGTCGAAGGATCGGTCATGATAGTCTCCGACTGTGAAAGACACTACCATCTGCCCTTCCCATCTCCCTCGTCCCTCCGCGATCTTCTTTCTATAGTAGCCATCCTCAGCCTCCGTCGGAACCAAACCTATCCATACCATGCATTGACAGCGGGAGTAGATCTCTTCCTATCGATTCGGGAATCGGCGAGAACCCCATTCGGACAATGGAAGCACTCTTTTGGACAAGCGAAGCATTCTTTCGGACAAGCGAAGTACACTCTCGTGCAATCGAGGCATGTCATAGGTCAGGCGGAGGACGTATTCGACAAGCCGTCGTCCGAAAAGGAAGAAGCCAAGAAGGGCCGCTGCATGCGGTTGTGAATCCAAGGGGATGCGCAGGGTGCCGGCTATCTCTGGCTATCTCCACGCAGCCAGGCCATTCCAAGGCGACCAGCCAGATTCATACGGTGGCTGAGTGGTTCCTCTAACTCATCCTGCCCTGAATGCAGGCGAATCGATTTCGGCTGGCAACCAGCAGGCATTCATAAGCGGTGACCTGAGCAGTCAATTGATACCACGCGCAGCCTTCATCTCTAACCACCAATTCATACGCCCTTCGCCTTCAGTCCACTGTACCAAGCTTACCTCAAGTCAGTCGGATACTTATGAAGCCACACCCACGCACGCTGGTCTCGTACATGTACACATTCAGATACCGTACGTACATGAAAGCCAGGACGGACATCGCATACACGAATAAGTCTAACCTGATTTTTAGTAACGGCGGTAAACAGGGAAGTATGAGAAGCACGAGGAAGCTGTAGCCGCGTACCCAACGAGCAGGATACGACGGACACACGGCTAGCACACCAAGAAGATCAAGACATTCAAGAAACAACGGTGGCGCAAATCAGGTAGAGAAGTACATACAACGGTGAAAGGAACACGATCATATAGAATAAGCACATAACATCACAGCCTACCGAGCTCAAGATTCAGGACTCAAGACGTACGTAGGCGATCGAGACTCAGGACATGACTCGCGCTCGAAATTCAGGACAGGACTCGCAGTCGAAGGACCACCGGCGTAGACGACGAACAGCCTCAGTACCATCGACGCACAAACGCCTGCAGACTACCGCCTCGCATACGCCTGCCCCACCGGCGGCGGCGCCTGCTGCGGCATCTGCTGCTGCGCCTGCTGCTGCCAATGCCCCGGCGCACCCATCCCCTGCTGCCCACCCTGCCCCGCAGGCGCGCCCCCACCACCTTGCGCCGGCGCCCCGCCCTGCGCAGCCGCACCCCCCGCAGGCGGCGGCGGCGGGTACGAGTACTGCTGCCCAGGCGGCGGCATCGCGTGCCCCTGCTGCGACGGGTGAGCTTGCTGCGACGGCGGCGGCATCATGTGCCCCTGCGGCGGCGCGGGCGGGTACTGCATCTGTTGGTCGGGCGCGGGCGCGTACCCGCTGCCGTACGCGGCCTGACCGGGAGGAGGGACGGGCGGCGCGCCGGGCGGGACCGCGTGCGCGGGGTGCGGGGAGGGCGTCGGCGGCCCGCCTGCACGACCGCTCTGGCTACCGCGGCGGCGGCGCTTCTCGCCGGTCGCGGCGGGACGACCGCCGTGCGAGGACTCGTCTTCCTCTTCTTCGGCGGCCTCATCTGCCTTGGTGGGCGCGGGGCCCGGGGGAGGGGGGCCGGAGATGGCGAGCCCGCCGGGGACGTTGTTGGGCGGGGGAGGAGGCGGGGCGGTTTGCATGGGCTGCTGGCGGCCGAGGGGCGCGCCGGGCGGCATGTTGGAGGGGCCATGGGGGGCGTTGAGGCAGGCTTGGATGAGGTTCTTGCCCTCGGGCTGGGTGACGAGGGGCTGGAGCTTCGCAGTGGTGAAGGTGTAGACGAGGCCGGTCTCGGAGACGACGAGCAGGAGGACCTGCGTGCCGGTGAGGGTGGAGAGCTCGTACGCCTGTCAGACGCGCGTTAATGAACATGAACACGTGAGATTATGAGGGGAGCAGTACCTTCTTCATAATACCTGGCGCGCGCATGAGTCATCAAGTTCAAAGGGGATGTATGTGCAGGCGCGACTTACCAGCCTTGCGTTTGGAGAAGGTAATGTGGCGACGGGACTTGTCTTGGATAAATTCAATCTTGATCTTGCGGCGTCCGGCCTTCTTGTCCTTGGGGCCGTCATCGTCATCGTCATCACCGTCGTCGGCGGCATGCTCGTCGGTAATGAACGCGTCCTCGTTGACGCTCATGGGAGGCGGGGGCGGGCCGCGCTGGGCCATAGCGGGGTGGGCATCGACAGAGGTGGCGTCCATGGTGCGTTGGCGCTTGCGCATATGGGGCGGCGCGTCGGGCGAGGAGGACTGGGCGAACGCGTAGAAGTCCGGGCGGCGGCTGATCTGGGGTCGCGTCAGGGCATGTCCATATAGAGCAAAGCCATCGCCCGAAGCGGCAGAGGCGCCCAAGCGGGGGGCGTCCTGCTCGCTGGGGACGACGAGCGCGGGCGGAAAAAAGCGGAGACGCACGGTGGCAGCAGGGGGCGCGGCCTGTTCAGCTGCGCACGTCGGGCACTGGGCTGGGTGGCGGGCGGGGCGGGGGCGAGTCGGGCGACGCGAGGCTGCCGGTTTGGGAAGTGGGCGACGAAAGAGGACGATCCAAAACGGAAGGCAAGATCACTCCCTTTTGAGAGACATCCCCTGTTGACGATACAAACACGCCCTTGGCCAAACACTACCACACCCGACCACACACTTACGTAATGCCGGTTCTGCCTGACCTCCGCGCGCATGTCCCCCCTGCCCACCGCCCACAAAGCAAGCACCTGCTGATGGACTGTCCTTTGCGCTTGACACCGCCGCAACCCCTGCCCATCGAGCAGGCCAACGGCTGGACGTGCCGCCTAAGGCCTCGCACCACGTGTCCCATCGATAAGAAAGGCAGTCCTTGTTCCGGTTCCAGCCACCTCGTGTTCGCCTTCGCCTAATCCTTATCCTGGACTCAATGCCCCCCTCCGACTTCCATCCTCAGCACCTCCTCCCAGTCTCCGCGCCCTCTCCTCTCCCAGCGGCAAGCCCCGTGATCCTCAGCCTCGGTGCCGCAGGCGCCCACGACAACTGTCCTGACAATCACCTGCCTGCGCGCGACTGAAAGTTTGTGGGGCGCACTGTATAGACTCGCAGCGCAGCGTACGCATCGAATCAGCTGCCTCGTTCTGTCGCCGCGAGCTGCCACGCTTATCGGCAGGCGTGCGACCACGAGCGCGCCCGCCGCGCACAATCGGAGCTGGCGCGGTCAAGAAGCGGCTCCTGAGGCGGTGAAGAAACGGCCCTGACGCCGCTCTCCGCGACTAGCGGGTATGTGTACCCTCTGCTCCTGTGCCGTCAACGTCGACGTCCTTCCCTGGATCGGTACTGCTCATCGTCCGCCGCGTCAAGACCTTGCGCTCATTGTCCTGCTCCTAAGTCTCGATTGTACTTCTCGCGCTTACCTATACTTCTCGTTTTTTCAATCAGAAGACAGTCGACCAAGCTTTCTCCCAGAAGACCCAGCGTCAACGTCTTCGCCGATTCGGCCTCGCATCCTGTCTCGCAAACCGCCGACTCATCCTCATCGCGGGCATGCTCTCAACGTCGCGGACTTCGAATCAGGACGGAACCCATTCGAACCAGCGCCACAGAAGGTGTTCGGTCATATGGAGATGCCTGCGAGTTGCACGCTGATGCGGACGCGGAGAAGGGTGAATCGGACTGTTGACTCACTAGCCGTGTTTAGACTGCTCGTGGACGCTTTCATTGGTCGTGCATAGTCTGATTACCGCCACGTCTCGTTGGGGCCTGAGTGCGCATCGACTGATTTCGACTGCGAATACAATGGCTTTGAACTTTATATACACCAATCTTGACGCTAAATCTCAAGCATTATATACGACGATCGACGAACACGCCGGTCAATACATGGTGTGCGCCCACGGCTCTCTCGGACCTTCCTCTTCGAGCCGTCGCTACTCAGGTTCTTCTACGACTCCGGTCTTCGGCGCCGCCGCCGCATCTGTACCTTACTTATTTACCACGCCCGCGCCTCCACCTCCACCTGGACGACGTTTTGTGTCCGCTCTTCGACAGTTGTTTTAACGTGCCTTCTTGCGATATGTGACTCGCACGTCAGTAGCGCGAGTTTCCTCTTCGAGCCACGCTACTCAACTCTTTCCAACGAACCCACGCCACCGTGCCCGCACCCCCCACCTCCACCAGGTTTACAGGCCCGTAGGCATTGTTCTCCAATATGATTGTTGTGTTGTTCGGAATATCTATCCTCGCGACGTCGGTCTTGCGCGTCTTCTCGCCACCCCGGATACTCTCTTCCCAAGACTTTCCACTTCAAGCTGTTGCTAGGCAGTCTTTCGCGAGTTCCCATCGGCGCTTGTAATCTATCCTTCACGATAGCCGTGGCGCACTGTACCTATGAATGCAATGACCTTCCTCTTAGAACGTCTCTTTCGCAGTTTGCAAGTTCGATGAATACATCCTGAGTCCACCTAGACACGATGTGCATAGTGTCGCATTCTCATGAGCAAGAAAGACGGTCATTGATGATGGACGCGCAATGCGTATACCGATGCGAAATCGCCCGTTTTATTTCCTCCTTGAATAGCTGCTACACTACATAAGCTCTCCACCAACGCTGCTCCCGAATGTCTATCATTTGCAATTCGACTTTTCCCCGGTCTCTTTCAGTACGCGGCGCGTTGTTCCTGGATATCATCGTCGCTTCGTTCCTCGCGACGTCGTTCCGGCGTGTGGCTTTTCGCTAGTCTGAAAAGTGCTTCTTTGCCCCAAGACTTTCCTCTTCAGGTTGTTGCTAGGCAGTCCTTCGCGACTTCTCACCGGCGATTTGATTCATCCTTCACGTCGACTGCATTGCATCTGGGGCTCCCCTTCTTGATACGACGCCTGGTCCCAGGGCCCGCTGTCGACAACTTGCATCTTTCGGTGGTTCTTGCGTACAGTCGATATATGCGCCTGACCTTTTGTATTGCGTTGTCTGCCCCTCAGCATTGCCCCATATGATTAGAGGTGCCATTAAGGAAGCTTGAGCAAGGACATACGAGCGTCTTTCCTTCTTCGCTAGCTGACCTATCAAAAGATCGCTGCACATGAGTTTTGGCTTGTTGTATCGGAGACCTACTTCCGAAATATATTCCGCAAGAATCAACAATTTCCTGCTCACCTTGCGTGCCAATCCTATTCCTGTACTTCGTACCGTGAGGATCGAAAATGGTAGAGACAAGTAGAGACGCAGATAGGCAAACTCGAACCGTGACATGAGTGACACGCCCTGACCGGCTGACGCATTCGCAGAACGTCATCATTGACAGCCGCCGGCCCGGGAGCAATTCCCCTCGGCTTTCTGCGTCCATCTCCTCGTCCACATTCACCTCGTCTCTCGTCCTCTCTCGTCCTCCGCTTTTCGCTAGGATCGTCGCCATCGACCTCTCACATGTCGCAATCTCTGCCGCCCTCCCCCTTGCGGTCTCCGCTCTCGAGAGCTTCGTACAAGCCGCTCGCTCTCGAGAAGTCGTTCAGACTACTCGAGAAGGACGAGGGGCATCATAGTCATGGAGGGGGCGCTATAGACGAAGCTGGGGAAGCAGAAGAGAACAGCTCCGGCGACGAAAGCGACGACTCCTTCAACAGCGCGCTGGGGAGCCCGTCGAGCGTTCCTAGGACCTCGAGTGTTCCTGGGAGTCCCACCAGCGCGTCGGGCAGCGTACCTGGCGACTCAAGTAGCGATACGGGCAACTCGGGCAGCGATACTGGCGAGGAGGGAAGCGATTTGGGCGAGGAAGGGAGCGACGCTGGCGAGCAGGAGCACGGCGATCGCCTCAGCGAGCTCAACAGCCCGTCCACCCCAAAGCACCCATCCACGCCCGGGCACACACACTCAGCCACACCGAAGCACCCGTTCGCGGGCGCGACGAAGATCGAGGTGCTGCACGATCGGGGTGTGATCGACGTTGAGGAGGAGGTCCGCGCGTATGCGGCGCTCAGGAGGGTGAGTGGACGTTCCTCGTCGGTTGTATGGGGTCGTAAGCTGACTGAACTTTCCCTTCTTATTATTGTTACTTTCTGGACTACATTCCTCATCACTGTATCTTGATGATGATCCCCTGCATCCATTGTTGGTGTGACCTTCCCTCGCCAGGCCGCATCCGAGGACGCCATGCACGAGCGATTCATGGGTCCCGCTCGGGCGAACACAACGTCGAACACATTCTCTGTCCGCCCCCGCCGACGTCCACGCTCCCCGTCACCCGCACCTACATCCATCGTGCTAGCGGATCACAGCGGCGAGGTACGTCAATGGCATATTTGTTCGTTGGCATAAGCACTGACATCCACTTGTTCCTCCCCACGTAACCCATATTACCCATCGTCCGGAACCCACCCTTCACGTCGCTCATAACGCATCCGCTCATGCATGACATGCCAGTCCGCCGCCTTCGCGCGCGACGTCCGCATCCCCGGCTGGACCTGCGTCGGCGCCGGCCCCGGCGGCTACGTTGTCTACGAATGCGTCGTCGCCACCCGCGAGCGGCCCGACTCCTACTCGCAAGCCTCTACTTCCTCGAATACACCCGCCCCTCGGCAACGGACCCCATCGTTCATGCCGACCTCGTCCCCGTCCTCCTTCGCATCCAGCATCTCGTCCGCTTCCATATCCAACTCTTCCTCATCAACGCTCAACTCCGCCTCATCCACACTCACCTTCACCAACCCCTCCCCCATCCCCCGCCCCCCAACCCACCGGCGGCAAAAGTCCACCCCCGGCCCCACCATCCGCGTCTACAAGCGGTACTCCGAGTTCGCCGCTTTAGATCAAGAGTTAAGGCAGACCCTCCCCATGGCCGCGCGCGCGCACGTGCCGCCGCTGCCGCCCGCGAACGCGCTGGCGCGGTTTAGGCCGCGATTCTTGGCGAGTAGGCGGGCGCAGTTGGAGGCGTGGTTGATGAGGGTGGGTAGTTTGGTTGTCTTTGTCGTCGGAGTGGTTTCTGTCCGTTTGGCTGCGTTCTGTTCCTCTTTAGATATTGCTCTGTGTTCGACGTACTAATGGTTGCGTCAGGTCCTCCTTCATCCCGATATTGGCGGCACGCGGGCGGTGCGCGAGTGGATGTGCGTATAAGCCCTAGGGTGCTGGACGGCTGGTTGGGGTTCCAAGGCGAACGTGTCCGGCTTCACGCGCCGCATCTGCCTCGCCGGTCGTGTGGCTTGGCTTGTCAGATGCTGCTTGCGTTCACGGAAGCCGCTGGGCGTGCGATGACAGGGCGTACGGGGAGCCTGAAATTCCGTATCAAGAATCGGAGGAGCAGACACTCGCATCGACGGGCCTCGCGCCCCCTCGGCTGACACAGAGCAGGCAAGATTGTACGCGTCGGCGCTGTGCGCTGGATCAGCCTCTGGGCGCTTGTATCAGTTATCATGCGTGCTCCTTCCCTTGGACTTTGTGGACCTTCGTCTGGCGAGGCAGTCGATGTGCGATGCGATTGGGAGCTGGGGTTCGGACTATGTATCCGTATGAACGTATTTATGCCATCTATGTACTGATCATACTTATCTATCATGGTAGGAGCCATCAACGATGCACGAAGTTTGGAGATATCGACGGGTACAAAGGTCGGTGGGAGCGAGTGGGGCAAGCTGGATCAGAAGACAAGGCCATGTCTTGAAAGAAGAGGAGGAATGCCGTGCTGCTCTATGGCACTTCAGCTGACGAGCTCCTGATGTCGTGCATCCTCATTTCCCTCAGCAAGCCCATTCTCCTTTCGCGCACATTCCGCGCCGAGGATATTCTCGGCCATCTGGGCGTGCACTCGCCGGTCAAGCTCTGCGCGTTCCGCCTTCAGTCGAGCTATCTGTCGCTTTCGGTATGGTGTGCGAGAGCTCAGGAGAATTAGCGAATCGGTAGACAGTGGGTTGCTGGGTGCTAAAAACAGGTGGGCGCCATTCTCCTCTGTGTTCAAAGTCACTGAAGTCACTGAGAGTCATTCAGCTTCAGCCCGTCGTGAGTAAAGAGGTTAGAGAGGGCTATATCAAGTCTCAAGGAAGGTATGTTTAGGATCATCTCCGCAGACGATCCTGGAATCGCTACCCAAGGTAAAGCACGCCTCCTCAGCGCTGCGCTCGCGGTCGTCCTCCATGGGTATTTTGGGCGTCGTCACTGGGGTCGGTGGGTCGCAGACATGTCGCAGAACGGCGTTGACGCGTTGCAGAGAGGCCACGACAGTCGACACGCCATGCATGTCAGTCGAAAACATATCGAAATTCGGTCAGAGCATCAGTTTGACTAAAGTCAAATGACGCCCAAACCATCTAATCTGATATGATCGACTGCGTCATGGGCTGGCCGAGCGCGTGTGGCGGGTTGCCGAGAGCCTCGACGCGCTCGTCCGTAAAACCACCGCGGAGGACTTCCTGGCGCGGGTTTTCCGCCTGTGGACTATATATATCTGGGCGCGATGGTGAAGCTGCTCATTCGCAGATCTCTCATTTCTCTCGAAGCACATCTCTGCAACTCAAGTCATAGACATAATGTCTACTCAGACTGATGTATTGATTGTGAGTTCGAGTCCGGATGGCGGAGAAGTGCGCGAATCGCTCACCGACGTCTTTCTTCAGGTTGGCGGCGGTCCCTCGGGTCTGATATGCGCTCTTGCTCTCGCGCAGAACGGCGCCAGCGTGCGCGTGGTCGACAAGCTCGCCACACCGCGGCTGGGGCAGAAAGGTTCGGGCATCCAAGTCAGTTGCGCACAAATAATCCTATCAATCGCGTCTTTACTAATAATCACCTTCCAGCCCCGCACCATCGAGCTCTACAAGTTCCTCGGCCTGCTGGACGACGTGCAGGCGCGCTCCGGGTACCCGCAGCCGCTCGTGCACTACAAGCTGCCCGGCGGGACGGAGATCGAGCGCGAGTTCGCGATGGCGGAGCGCGTGGAGCCGACGCCGGATGTGCCGTATGTGAGTTTGTGATCTAGTGCTTTTGTTAGCCAGATTGCAGTGGCTTACTGAAATTGACTTCTCCACAGTCCAACGCCCTGATGCTCGCGCAGGACCGGCACGAGACGCTGCTCCGAGAGCACCTCGCGCGGCACGGCATACACGTCGAGATGAGTACTGAGCTCCTCGACTTTACGCAGGACGGGGAGAAGGTGCATGTGCGGCTTGCAAAGGACTGTGACGACGCGGAGAAGGCGGTGGAGGACTTAGACGTCAAGTTCCTCATCGGCGCGGACGGCGGGCACAGCAAAGTCCGCAAGCTGCTCGGGCTCAAGTTCGAGGGCGAGACGCGGCAGATGGACAAGATGGTCATTGGCGATATCATGGTGAAGCCGCCGGGGCTGGATAAGAGGGTGAGTGGTGCCTGTCGTGCATTTTTGGTACGCTGGCTGAAGCTGTCCCCGCAGAAGTGGCACTCCTGGGGAGACGCGAAGAGCAAGCTGTGAGTCCCAACCTTCCTAACCTTGCACGCACGTCAAACCCTTGTACGCACGCTCACGCAGCCCACAGCGTCATGATGCGCCCCTCCGAGGACCAGGACCTCAACAGGCTGGCGTTGATGGTCGGCGGGCCGGAAATCGACAACGAAAAGACGGCGTCGAGCAGGGAGGAGTTCATCAAGGTGTTCCAGGAGATAAGTGGGCGCACGGATATTGAGTTCGGCGAGTTGGTGACGTTGGGAGTATTCAGGTGAGCTTTGCTGTGAAGCTTTTGGGGGATAGTATTGCTGACGCGGAGAAGGCCGAATATTCGCATGGTGGACAGGTTTGGCGAGGGAAGGGTCTTTGTGGTTGGAGGTCAAGCAGTTCTTTCGTGAAATGTTCAAGGCTCACGTTTGACACGCAGATGCGGCGCATACCCATAGTCCCACGGGTGGTCAAGGCATGAATTCCTGCGTTCAGGATGCGGTTAGTATCCTCCTATCATATAACCTATTTTGCCCGCTCACGCCGCCGCAGGCTAACCTCACGTGGAAACTTTCCCTCGTCCTCAAAGGTCTCGCCCCCCTCTCCCTCCTCACCACCTACACCGACGAGCGCGTCCCGGTCATCCGCGAGATGCTTGGCCTCACGACGCGCCTGCTAGACCGCACCCTCCGACCGGGCGACAACAACAAGGACGAGGGCTGGCGCCGCGGCGGCGCGCTCTTCATGCTAGACGTGCACTGTCGATGGTCCCCGCTCGTCGTCGATGAGCGCCGGGAGCCGCCAGAGGTCGACGAGAGGGAGAGCGCGTACGTGGGCGCGAGGGGCGTGTGCGCGGGCGACCGGGCGCCGGATGCGCCGGTGGAGGGCGATGTGGGCCATTTGTTCGATTTGTTCAAGCCGACGCACCATGTTGTGTTGGTGTTTTCGGAGGATGCGGTGCAGGTCGATGCGGTCGTGGATGCTGTCGCTGGTCTTCCGAAGGGGCTGGCGGAGGTGACCGCGGTGCTGCCGAAGGAGGGCGCTGCAGATGGGACGACGAAGGCGACGCATACGCTGGTGGACAAGGACGGGCACGCGTACAAGGCGTACGAGGTATCCAGCGACCCGACTATCGTCGTGGTCCGGCCAGACGGGGTCATTGGCGCGATCTTGAAGAGCGCTGCGAGTGTGGAGAATTACTTCAGGAGAATTCTTACCTACGCGTAGATAGAGGTTCATGTACATGTACAGTTTGGAGGCAGAGTTTGGTCCTTATGATACCATTCAGCACCTGACCGCGCCGTCACGACACGGGGCAGGCTCGAGCATGGAGTCATCAAATTCCCTAAGGGCCGCCAAAGGATCGCGGCGAACGTCGGGGCCGTCCTCCAGGATGGTACACCAATAAGACATTTCATCGAGTTCGGCCTGTCGTCCTCGTATTAGCGCAGGTCAGAGCAGCTTGTAAGAGCTATACGTACCCCGCGCCCTTTCGCGATCTGCCTCACGAAGTCCATGACGAAATCGTGATAGAGCCAGTCACCGCTCAACTGGGACATCTTCCAGACATTGTGTATGACGGACACGAGATTCTTTTGCGTATAGCACAGCAAGCAGAGGACGGGCCCGCACGCCAGGAGGAACTGAGTGTAGTGTGTACCTCGAATGAAATATCAGCACTGATACATTGCGGATCTAGCGTTCCCAGGAGTCGAGAGTAGAGCCAATGCTTACCCATGAGAATGTCGAGATCGGAGAAGTTGTATCTGAATGTGACGTCGGCAAGGTCCATAATGAAGCGCACGACGGCGGTCAGTTCTCGTAGTTCCTCGACGTCGAGTATTTGAAGGAACTGATAGCTTTGGCGGCGGAGCTGCCAACATGTGAGGAGAGCGTGAGCGAGCATTGAACTAAGTCCTCGTCACCTCCTGAATGGTGCTGTTATCCCATTCTTCCCAACGTTCGTCGTCATCGGGGATACCATCAAAACCAAACTTCTTGCCATACAGCATAAGATGATACATCGCTCTGTCGAATCGATGCATCTCAATGCCGTTGAGCGGTCGTCCGTTTTTGTAGCTGCGCGAGAACGCGTGAATGACATACCCGTGAAGAGACGACCTGGGATAGCTTACTGTGCAGCAAAGATGCTCCGCAGGCTTCTGACATCGCTGGCGACCTTCATCAACCTTTTCTGCACGGTGAAGGTCATATCCTCTGCATGATCCCCATTTCCGAGGATGACCTCGGTTCGGCTCGCTGACGCGAGCTCATGCCAGACGAGATTCAGAGCGTGCGGATATGCTGGTCCTACGACGTTAAGAAGAACGGAATGTCTAATCTGGGGCATCTATGGTCTGTGTCGTTCGGGGCGAGCCTGGGTGAAAGCACTCAACGTACTTGTATTGGATAGTTGCGCCAAACGCTATGAAGCGCCTTGCAGACGAGTATAGCCGATCCAAGAGAGGGATAGTCAGGAAGAAAGCAGAGAATCAGCTGGATGATGTCGTCGGTCAACAGATGAAGCATGGTGGGCTGTACTATGACACGCTCAAGGCTGGCAGAAGTCCGCGATGGCGAAGATACCGACGTAGGACCAGCTTGCCCCTGAAATTCGTCGTATAGCAGCAACTGAGTCTCTTCTTTGTTTCCAGCCAGAAAACGAGAGAGGACGGGCGTCAGTCAATCATTTGGCAATCCGAGATGGTGGTTCAGAGCAGGTTCGAATCGACGACCGGAGGTGTGGACCCCAGCGCTGAAGGCGGCAAAAGCCGAGCAGCAAGCGCCCGATCTGCGTGAGGTTGACTTCAATGTCGCAGTCTGAATGGTACTCGCTGGCGCTGCGTTCTCAATGAGTATCTCTGCTATGACCCCGTATTCCGCGGCGCATCTCTGCTTCGATTTCTGTCATCATATCAACTCTCACACCATTGCGTGCCGAGGATGACGGTACCTCGAAGGCGTGTATGAGGGCGTCCTCAGAATCGGGGCTGCGGCACAGCTGCATGATGGACGATGGCTGCCAACAGGATCTCATGATGAGGTCGAACGCTTCTCTTCTCAACCCCTCCCCTCACGACGACCATGGGTCAAGCCTTCAGCGAGCTGTACCCGCCTGCCCCGACGTTCAGCGTCGATGACATACCTGATCTCTCCGGCAAGGTGATGATCGTCACTGGCGGGAACAGTGGGATCGGGAAGGAGACAGTGAAGGTGTGTCTGGGGTAGTTGACGCGTCCCAGACCTCGTACTGACATCGCTGCTCCCGGCAGGCGCTGCTCAAGCACAACGCGAAGGTCTACCTCGGCGCGCGGAACCCGGAGAGGGCCACGGAGGCTATCAGGGAGCTGAAGGGGGAGACAGGGAAGGAGGCGCTGCTGCTTCAAGTCGACCTGGAGAACCTCAAGTCGGTGAAAGCGGCGGCGGCGGACTTTCAGAGGTGCGTCGATCGAATCGGTGGCCTTACTTGCTCAAGCTGACGCTGAGGTTGCAGCAAAGAGACGCAACTGCATGCTCTGTTCAACAACGCGTGCGTTCGTAACATATATGCGCGTAGATCACGGGCTAAACCGCTTCCAGAGGCGTGATGATGTGCCCTACGGAGATGGTCACTGTCGACGGTACGCATACAGCGCCCTCGGTCCCGTCACACCGTCCTGATTCTACTCTCAGGCTACGACTATCAGTTTGGCACAAACGTCCTAGGTACGACTCACCACGTCAACTCGGCCCTTCCTTCGGCCTGACGACGATACTCAGGTCACTTCTACCTCACCAAGCTGCTCCTCCCCACCCTTCTCGCGACCGCACAATCCAGCCCCGAAGGCATCGTCCGTGTCGTCAACACGTCGTCCAGCGGCCACGCCTTCGTCAAGACCATCGACTTCAACACCCTCAAGGACGGCCCTGCGCGTCGGAGGAAGAACCCGACGATCCTGTATGGCCAAAGTAAATTCGTGCGTGCATTCCTGGGTTGTATGCGCTTGATTTGCTGATAGAGTTTGTGTAGGGCAACATCATCCTTGCTAATGAGCTCGCGCGCCGATATGGGGACCAGGGCATCGTCTCGACCTCGTTGAATCCCGGCAACCTGTACAGTAACTTGCAGCGCTACATGAACCCCGTGGTCGCGAAGATCATTGTACGCTTCTCAACTCTTCCTGCTCGGTTCTTGACTGACCTCGCGTCCTCGTTAGCAATGGCTCATCTTGCACCCCACGCCACTTGGTGCACTCACGCAACTTTACGCGGGCACGAAGGGCGGGAAGGAGCTGAATGGCAAGGTACGTTGTTCATGTCTTCAGAGTAATATAACTGGCTCATGCTCTCACAGTACCTCATCCCTTGGGCGCGCCTCGGACGTCCAGGGCCAGGGGCCGAAAATCCGGAGTTGGGAACGGCGCTGTGGGAGTGGTGCGAAGAACAGGTGGCAGATTTGTAGCCGAAGTCCGTTTTGTTTTGCCTCGCAATGCATTGTACACCATAAAAACAACGATATACTAGACAACTGGAATTCAAGCCGACTCATAGCGGCGCGACGAGGACATTGGCACGTACGCCTTGCTACGAATTTTGGTGTGGGCCCGACCGCCCGCCAATCTCTTGCCAGTGCGCGATACACCATTCATAGCAAGCTCATCGCACGTAACTTCGAGGCCTTCCGTCCCCCACGACATGAGCGTCTTGGTATGCTGGATCGTCCTTCCGAATATCTTGCGGACCGTCACCTGTTCGGCCACGAAGGCGCGCAGTGGCTTGAGGGCGCTTGCGCTTCCAACGGTCCTGCGTGATAGCGCCATCCTCGCGAGCGCTCCGACCAACGGGCGAGTGCAGGTATTCAATCGGAGGCTGACGTGCATCTCGTCGAGCGCAGGGAGAGGGCAAGTGGAGTTAGCAGATTCGCTAGTAACGTTGACCCCGCCGCGCGTCAAAGTCTCGAGCAGCCTCGTCGTGACACAGCTCTCGCTGCGCCACCACCGCGTCTCCTTGATCTCCAGGTATCGCAGGTTGGGTGCATGATTTAGAGCGTCCAGGAACGGCGTCGTGTCCCATCGTACGTCTTCGAGCACCAACTTGGTGAGTTTCCGGGAATAGAGACTAGGGCGCGGGCTGTCGCCGACAGGGGATGCCGCAGGGGTCAATTCACCGCACGAGTCTTTGATTTTTAGCGAAGCAAGTTTGGGGGCCGCGATGTGTTTGGTTAGGAGGTGCCCATAGGAAGTGTATGTCAGCTTCTTCAGCTTGGGCATGCGGATGATTTCCTCAGCCTCCATGTCCTGCGTGTCCGCGCGAGACTCTATCGAGATCTCGAGGTGTTCGAGCGTGGCTGCCTTTTCCCGGAGCACGGGCATGCAGTGGGCGTAACTTACGACGCGATCGAGATCGAGGGTCAGGCCGCGGAGGCGCCAGCTAGTCGGAAACCGCAGGGGGCCTCGAAGGTCGGCAATGGTCAGCGACACGACGCGAAGTCGTGGCGCGGCCGCAAGTGCGTCGAAGAGGATGGGCGACGGGTGGAACAATTCACACACGACAGTGAGCGCACGGAGGGCGGGGACGGAGACAGGTCGGCGAGTTATGGTGTCGAACTCGATGCCGTCAAGGTTTCCGAGGGCCAGGAGCCGCCATCGCTGACTGTGCTGGAGGACAAGCTCCCACGAGGGATGCGACCTGTCGATCTGCGACTCCCCGTCGTGCCGAAGTAACACGTCGAGCGGGCAACGCTTGGAGCGCTCGAGTTGGAGGAGTAAGAGATTGTAGGCATTGTCGCGGTCCCTAGTGTTGACAACAACATCATTCCATAGCCACACAGTCCCCAGCGCCGCGGACCTCCATGAGCGACAGATCTGAGTAAGGATCCTGCGTTGATTGGCGCGTTCGCCACATAGCCCATGGTATTCTGCGACGACGTAGAGAAATATTTCCGATAGAAGTTCAAGCGGTAGTCGCCCTATAGCAGATGCATGTGCTCCAGAGAGTTCGCTCTGGTGGTGTCGAGTCATCGGGCCTTGCGGACGCTCAAACATCGGGCGTTCTTCTTCGACCGCCACCGGGCACGATGGCAGGCAGCCGTCGTTTGCAGAGTTTGATGGCATAATAATGGAATCGTGACGCTTCTCGGGTCCTATATCTTTGGGAACTTGAGTCGGCGCGTCTGTGTGCTCGTCTTGCATTGGTGGCATAAACGAGGCAGACTACAGTGAAGGTTAGCATACTCGTATGGGGCAGAAGAAAAGGGAAGGGTAGTTAGCGGAAGATCACGCACCGAGAGAGGCTCTGCCGGTGGCTGGTAGAGATGGGAGTGAAAGGGAAGAAGCAAGCCATCAGACCAGGGGCCATCATTCTCGGGACAAACATGGTCAACATCAGAATCCCGTGACCGCCACGTGGTGTGAAATCAAAGCATACCGGTGCATATCCAGCACCAAGGGAAGACAGTGACACGGATGGAGAGTATGATCGCAAAATGAGCTTCCTATCTGATAATACTACGGTTCCAAATGCATCGTAAGTATACCACCCCGTCACGGGATATGCAACAAAACGGCAGGGTGTATCAGAAATGCAACACCCCGCTTTCCCAGCCTCTCAGGAAGCGTATCGCTTAGATACTTCGTCAACCCCTTGTACGCATGGGAATATATACAGCGTGCCGTCCTGGAGCAGACAGAGCACGTTGCGCATCGTGCAGAAAATCCACAAGTTTCCCGGCATCTGCCGAGAAAGTGTTGCATTACCCTTCGACCAGTGTTGCACGGCGTATACGGTGAGCGCTTCTCGGCCAATATCCATGAAAATATAACTGCAGGTATAGAAACATGTCAAGAGCATGTATGCGAGCTTTCATACGAGCGCGAGGTCTACAAGGGTAGGGATTGCCCGTGCAACACGACGTCATCAGAGACTGTTGCATTTCTTGAGACGGGGTGGTACATTGAACATGATATGACACAGAATACATTGCACGTCGCGCTTCCTTCGCCCTAAGCCAACGCCCTTTATTCCTCCGTTCCCTGCCCCGTCTCATCCCGTATGCCGCCATCCGCGAAGTTCAAGATCCCCGCAAGATTCAAGCTCTCCACAACCTGCTCCGCCACCGGCACCTCCATCTCCCCCAGCACCTTATTCACCGCCTCCAGCGAGCCGTCCTTCAGCGCCGCCTGCAGATCCTCCGGGAACGCCTGGAACACGTCCCACCGCATCTGCAGTGCCTTGCGCACCTCCTCGATGTCCAGGTCCTCCGTGCCCGGGCCCTCGAGGACGAGGTGCTCGGGCGGCGGGCCGTCGGGGACGTTGAAGGAGATTTGCGTCTCGGGGTTCTCGGGGACGAGCTGGATTTGCTCTTTGGGCTCGCCGGCTTCGGCGTCTTCTTGCCGGGCGACCTCGACGCGGTTAACGATGGCGGCGTAGGTCTTTTCGACGTCGTCGAGGAAGACGCCCTCGGCGCGCTTGTCGCCTTTCATCATTCTGGTGAACCGTCAGCAAGGGGAGGTTTCGCAAAGAAAGCCGCGTACCTGTTGAAGAACAGTCGCGGGCCATCGCCGCCGAGCTTTTCGCAGTACTGGATCAGCAGGCTCTGATGTACACATTGTTTCGCGTATTTTGCGTTCCCCTGGTTCTGCGCGCGGAAGCCGGCGACGAGCAAAGCATCCGAGGCGCCAGGGACGAAGACGTCGCGGTGGTTCTGGATGAACTCCCAAGACTTCTCGTAGCCGCGTAATGGCAGCTTTGAGAACGCCTCGAGGGTCGCGGACAGCTCGGGAACACCTTCTTCGTCGTCGCTGGAGTCGGCGTCGGCTGTTGATGTAGAAGGGCCTGCGCCCGCGGATGAGGACGCGCCGGCGTTCAGGACCTCAATCTCTTGCTTCTTAGCCTTCGTCTTCTCCTTCTTCGGCTTGGTCACGGGCAAGGGTGCAGGCGGTTCGGGATCCTTGTGTGGGGTATACTAAGGCAGCAGCGTGAGGATGAGAACAAGGAGTATGATGGTACACGCACCTTGGTGCTGAAGCCCTCGTGGATATCGTCCATCGTGATGTGCTTCTTCTGCTCCTTCAACTCCTCTTCGAGCTCCTTCTCGTGCCTCGCGATCTCCTTGTCGAGCTCCGCGACATGGAACGCCAGCCCATCGTGAATCTCCTTGGTCGCGCGCTCCTCCTTCTCACTATCCGTCGTCGCATTCGACTCCTTCACCTTCTTGCGCGCCTGGTCCGCGACCTGCTGCAGCAGATTGAGGATCATCCCATCGTACGTCTGCTCGATCTTGTTCGGGTCGTTCCCCGGGGGGCACTCCTTCGACGGGTTCCCCTGCATCTTCTCGATCAGGTTGTTGAAGTACTTCGTGCCGGGCATCGACTTCGTGTTCTCGTCGTACTCGGCGAGGAGGGTGATTACGCGCGGGTGGATGACCTTGTTGCAGGCGATCTGGGCTTGGAGGTAGGCGATCTTGGCCTTGCGCGCCTCGCGCTTCTCGTGGATGTCGCGCTGCTTCCATCTGGGGGATACGGCGTGAGATCGTGGGGTGTGAGGAAGACGTATCCACGCACCGGATGAGGGAGTTCTTGTCTACGTTGGGGTGCCCCTCGATGTCAGAGTCATCCGAGATCTGATTGACGCGTCAGAGAGAGGGGATCGAGATTCTAGCCGGCTAACGCACTTCAAGGGCATCCCACTTCGAGTAGTTCAGAGGCATCTTGTAATTAGGCGCCCGTAAGAACGTGGGTCAGTCTGAGGTTGGTTGCTACGACGTGAGCGCTATAGCTGGTGCCAATGGGAAAGTTTGGCATACAGTTCTGCTGTCAGAAGCGACAGGGATACTTGTCGTGATGGTGGTGGATGGGAAGATGGCAAGCTGGACGCGCGCCAAACGCGAAGGCGAAGCTTCTCGAACGCCACAAATAAGGCGCGACAGGTCGTCGGCCCGGGCGGCCGCGCCCATCAAGTCGAGCTCTTGATTCAAACTCTCGCCCCGGTCGGCTATACCTCGTCGTCCCACAGAGCAGATAAACGGTACGTTGGCTACTTTCTTGCGCGTTGTATTCTGACCTTCCTCGCAGAGTAATTCGTGCGGTGCTAGACAAAGGGGACGCAACGCAGATCGCATCGATCGCCAATGGAGAGCGACAACATATCTACCACGACTTCTCTCTACACTCTGAAACCTCCTTCCATACACCATCTGCCCACGGAGATATTGGCTGGCATCTTCCTCCTTCTGAAGGATGACGACTACTCTCCTGGACGCTTTGCCTGTATCGTCTCGTGTGTTTGCAAGACTTGGCGGTCAATTGCTTACGGTACCGGCAAACTTTGGAGCATGATTCGCATCGAGAACGACGACCACGGACGAAACTTGACGGCATATGTGGACGCATGTATAGCCCTGTCTGACCCGTACGGTCTGGAGATAACGTGCCGCTCTGAGCTCTTCCAAAGAAGTCTCATTGCGCAGTTGCTACCGCATGCACACCGTTGGGAAACCCTCGATCTCGGTGGTCCTTGGCATGACGTCTTCTCTCTTCCTGCTGCATCACCCAGCTGCCCACGACTGAAGAAGGTGGTCTTGGCGGACTTTTGCGAAGATCTGATGGACATCACGAGAGTGTTGGACTTCACCAGGGGCAGCATCGGGCAGGTCGAGCATCTCAAAGTCGAGACGTGTTCCGTCACCCGTGTCGAGGGTGACATGGACATACCGCCTTTCACCAGTTTCCGCTCTTTGGAGATCTCTATGGGCGATGGCGTGTGCTCCTGCCCGTCCCGGTTCCTTCGCACTGTGCTGCTGTCGAAGTTGACCATTGAATCCCTCGTGGCCGACTGCTGCCCCATCGATGGTCCATGGTCGGAGCTGGACGCTGTGGAGCCGATCTACATGCCCGCCCTCTATGATCTTAACCTTAGCATCACATCACACGTCTTCATGCGGCGCATCATCGCGCCTGCTCTCGAGAGCCTGTATCTGGACGCCCCCACTTCCGCGCGCGGTCTGCCAGACGGTGACTTCTGCACGTCCCTCTATGCGCTCGTCTCTGCAAGCGACGCGCCGCACTCCCTTCTCAGCCTCAGGACGGTGGATATTCCGGAAGACTTCGATGATGTCGCTGCACTCGCGTTCACTCGCACCCTTGAACGGCTCGGAAATCTGGAGACGCTTTGGGTGCAAGGTGCAGATGATGCAAATCAGGTCATGTCCCAAACTACCATCGATGCGCTCACGTGTCGGGAGGGCTTCCCGCCACCCGTCCCATACCTCAACTGGCTCGTCATGAGCCCGGGCTACAACAAGTTTCCTCCCGAGGCAGCAATAGAGCATGTAGCACTGCTACAGAACGTGCTCTTGTCTCGCGCGACCCCTCGTGTCATTGAGGGCACGGCGGTGAGTATGCTGCGCTGCGTCATGGTTCCGGAGCTGCAGTATGATCAAAGAATATATGAATGATGGATAGGAATGCTGTAGCAGACTCTATTGTACATACTAAGCCTTGTTGTGTATGAATTGCGGCGAGGAGGTACCATGGGGATGATTAACCGACAGCAATGTTAATTACTATCCTTAAATCTGCTAGAAGAGAGCTTTGACATACACCAGGGCATTGAAATGACACCAAGATGCGCTGAGGCTTAGTCTTGGATATTGGTCTCTTTAGCTCGTTGATGAGCAGCATAGAACTCGCACCTAGGGCGCGCCCAAACTATATCATGTGCGTGTATTTGATGGGCTGGAAAGAAAATGTCAATCTGCTTCCTCTTTTTTCGTGCGATGCTCCAATGAACGTACACTCGCTCGATGGTCTTTGTGCTGACGGGCGCCAGCGAAGTTGAACTTGAAGTCCTCGTGATCCTCGCGTGACTCCGTATTTACCGGGCCGCCACCCAGACGCGTGGCCGCGCGCCTTTCATCCTGCCACCACCATCCCTCCGGTGGCCTTGTGAGTCTCCGCCGTCGCTTCCATATCCGCTTTACCTCTGATTTCTCTTGTTTTAGACTTCCCTGGGGTCATCCTTCGTCGCCTTCTCACGTCCTCCGACAGAGAGTCGGCCGCCATTAGCCCTCGATCGCGCTCGAGCGCGCACGTCGCTTGCTATCCGGCCATGACCTCCCATGATACGCTTGACGCTGCTGATTCTCTGCATCTCTACCACGCGATCGAGTCCTCGATGTTGCTCGCGCCACCGGTCCACCGACTTCCCGTCGAGCTGCTGTCCGAGGTCTTTGTCGAGCTGGATTTCGTGCAAGAAGACGTATTCAAACAGAAGCCTGCGGATTTCTATGGTCCCCATCTCCTCGCGGTCACTGCTGCCTGCGTCTGCAGGAAGTGGCGGGCCGTTGCCCTCTCTACCCATGATCTCTGGACATCCATCATTGTCACCGATGAGACTCGGCACATAGAGGCGTACATTGACGCGTGCGTCACTAACTCTGGTCTTCGCGGGCTCGAATTGCGCTGTACCTCCGAGAAGTTCCTGCCGACTCTTCTTTCTCGCCTTTTGCCCCACTGCGCTCGATGGGCCATCTTGTCTCTCGACTCAGCTAGGGAGGCGGATGTAGCCGTTCTATCCCGTGAAGAATACAGCTTCAACTGTCTGAAGGGTTTCCGGCTTCAATCTTGCTGTGAGATCCTACCCGGCGCGCTCAACTTCCTGGCTCGTGCCCCATTGCTCAGCGATCTCAGCATTGGCGAGGCATTCACTGACGAGGCCATCACCATTCCGCCGATGCACAACCTCATACATGTTAGCTTCCACATCCAGATTGAGCATCCGGAACCCTCTATATTCGAAGCCATCGCGCCCTCGCACGCCACATTGGAGTCACTGTTCCTATCTTTCTCCTGCGAAGCGTCAGAGATAACGCTCGTTGAACCAGTGCTCATGCCTAAATTGCGGTGTCTTAATCTTGACTACATCTGTCCAATCTATCTGAACTGCATGATCGCACCCGCCCTTGAAAGGCTGGTAATCATCGAGCCACACCCCGACTCGCTTCCCTTCGACGCTCTCCATTCTTTTGTCTCGCACCCTCAGGCCAACCCACAAGCACTGCGATCTCTGGACCTGACCTGGCTACCTATGCATCTCGACGAGGAGAATGGCCGTGTCCTTCTGCGCTGCCTAACGCTTACGACCAGCTTGGAAGACCTGCGCATCATGATCTCCCATGCCGACGGCGAGTCGCCGCGCGTCAGCGACGCCTTGTACGTAGGACTATGCGCTACCAGCGACAGCGATGCCTCACCTATTCTACCGCGGGTGCGCTACCTGGCATGGTCACTACACTGCGGTGGCATGACATCCAGTGAGCTTGGGCGGTACCGCGCCCACCTCTTCGCCGTGGTCCGCTCCCGATTGGTGCCACAGGACATAGCAGGGCAAGAATTCGTTGCGCTGCAAAGCTTCGCCACCGAGTTGGAGTTCCCTGAGCTAGGAGAGAAGGTGAAGGACAGGATCAACAGCTGCATTGGGCGCAACACGTACCTTGGAAAGTACGGCAGGGGATGATAGAAGCAGCGCCCCTACAGTATGAGTTCCAAAAGGGATCTTCGACTGCTATGTCTGAACGACCGCGGGTCGCCGTCCCAAATATTGAGCACAATCTTTACATTTGCTACTCGACGGTCGACGGCGCTAGCACGCTCGTCTCTCTACAAATCTATGGAACAACAGCTAGACAGGGAAAAGAAAAGAAAAAGAAAAAGGGAACACGCAAAGGAAAGTCTGAGATGGCGATAGAAGAGAAAGGACAGTGGCGCGGGGATAGTCAATGCGCGAACGATAGTCAATAGACTGATAGATAGCGGGTCGTAGTAATTATACAACACGGCGCATACACGCCTAAGGATAAGGTGGCAACGCAAGGGCGAAGATAGAGTGCGAACGCTAGGGCGAGGATCCACGACGATCAAGCAGGATCCAGGATCCAAGATTCAAACCAAGAGAATACTGTGCGGACCCGACGAAAAATCCAAAGAGGGTAAACAAGCACGAGGTAGATAAGATTCCGGGACCCAAGAGAGACGATAGCTTCGATCAGGTCTTGTGCAATAGCGAGCCGGGCTCGAAGACGTTCGCGGGAGCGACGTTGACGAGCGGCTGCTGGCTTGGACGGGAGATGGTGTTTTTCCGCACGCGCGGCGCCAGAACGGGCTTCGCCGAAGAGAGAACGTTGCGCTCCTGGCAGAGAACGTAGGACTGGGGGGATACGTAAGCTTATACCATGCCTGTGGGCGATAGCTACATACCCTCGCGAGCATGATCTTCTCTACCCATCTCTCGCCGTCGTAGGGTTGGCAGGAGAAGACGTGGAGATAGTCGGCGGTGTCTTCGAAGTAGGAGAGGTTGTCCGTGGACTTGATCGCGAAGACGAATGGCTTCGGCGCCTTGTACAACCGTGTCACAGTGTAGGCATCGAAGTTGGACAGCTGGCAGAGAAGAACCGCATCCTTGCCCTTTGGATCGAGAGCGTAAGCAAAAACATGTCACATGTAAGTGAAGTTACGCACATTGTCCCGCTTCGACATCCATAGCCCATGCTCTTTCAGCCGCAGGTAGCGCTTAGTCCATTTGCCCCGCCGGCTCTCCCAATCGACGTAAGCGCCATGCACAGGAGACGCTTGCGGCAAGGACGATGGTCGCAACGTGAACTCCAACGGCGTTAGCTTCAGCACCAGCGTGTTCACGGTCTTGTCCTTGTTCCAGCCTGCCTGAACGTCGGCGACATGCTCAAAGGGCCGGATTGGACGCTCTGGAGCTTAAGGTTAGCCTAGTCCTGCTAACCATGAGCTAACACTTACCCATGCCAAAGTCCTGCGCAACCTCGAACAGCATCCACCCACCAGAGCCAACCCATTGATCAAGGACGCCCTCAGCAGCGACAACGTCGATCACATCGCTCGCTCGCGTCGCCGGGCCCACCTCCACGGTATGGAACCGCTGGCGATCGCCCACGAAGATGCGCGTCTGCTCCGTGACCGCCGATATCGCTGCAGGGACAGCGGGCACGGGAGGCATCGGCGGCATCGGCACCGTCGCCTGCCGTTCTGGGACCCGCCGGACCGACCGTCCGCGATCCAGCTCCGAGGAGCCCGCGGCGCGCACCGAGCGGCCTCGCTCGACGCTGACGCGCGGTACGGGGACGGGCTCGGCGGAGGGCGACGTGGGCTCGGGGACGCCGCGCACCTGGCTCTTGCTGCGCTGGACGGGCGCGTCGCCGCGGACGTGGGACTTGCTCCGCTGGACGGACGCGCCCTCGCCGCGCGGTGCGACGCTCCGGCTGCGCACCTGGCTCTTGCTCCGCTCGACGTGCGTCCGGCTGCGCTCGACCTGTGCGTGCGCCTGCTGGGCGTCCGTAAACGAGCGCGCGGTGCGCACCGTCTTCGCGCGCTCGGGCGGCGGTCCGTGCAGGAAGCCGGCTTGTTGGATGTGCTGCAGGCGTGCAGTGAGGTCCTGAGCGGGGACTGGCATCGTCTGCCCGCGGGAGGGATGCGTCCGATGGTTTGCGCTGGTGCTCGCGGACTGAGGCTGTGAGGCGCTAGGTATGGGAGGTACTGGGTGCTGCTGGGCCTTCTGCGCCGCCCGCTCTCGCCGCCGCTCCTCCCGCTCCTCGCGCACCTTGCGTCGGATCGTCCTCTGCGCACGTAGTGCACCAGGGATGCGCTGCGCAAGCGGCACATCATCGCCATCCTCACTGCTCGACGAGCTGCTGCTGCTGCTCTCTGTCTCGCTCGCAGACGAAAATATGTTCGTCGGCCGGCGCGGCGGCTCACCGCCCGCACCGCCAGCCCCTCCGCCGCCCTGCTGCCCACCCGCGCGCCAGCGGCCCGCCCCGCTACCGCTAGCAAACGCCGCGGCATACGCGGACGAGCTCATCGGTGCCGAGGCGCTCCCGCTTCCAACAGACTGCCCCCACTCGCCCGCATCAGAAGGCTCGGCAGACGACGTGCTGTTGTTGGGCTCGTCCCCGTCCGCGATGCGCGCGAGCGCCATGCGAAACTGGGATAGCGGGCGCAGCGTGTCCTGGGACGTCGACGAGCAGAACGACGCGTGCGGCGTGGCTGGGAGGGTGAGGTACGAGTCACGATTGCTGAGCAGGATAGACCCTCGCGCGGCGGCGAGGAAGTTCGCGTACTCGCTGAAGGAGTCGGGCGCGTCCGCTAGAAAGGGATCGCGCCCTTCGCTCAGAAAGGACTCGCGAAAGGAGCTGGGTGAGCCTTCTAGAAAGGAATCCCTGCCCGCGTCCGTAAAGGAGTCACGATCCCCGCCTCCCCAGGGGTACGAAGGGAGATCAGTTGGTGCTGGGCTAGTTTCTTCCTCGGCCATGTATCCGTCCCACCCGAAGTCGATGCTGGCATCGGTTGGCAGGCCGGATGACGAGCCAGAGGAAGAGGAGGAGGAGCGGGCGAGAGACGGCATGCGCGAGAGGGAGTGTTGCAGCCGCGATGGGGACTGCGTGACCCGCGAAAGGCGCCGCGAGAGCGCCGGTTCTTCGAAGTCCGGAAGACCAAGGCTCGAGGGCAGGTACACGTTGGCAGCGGCGGCGTAAGATTCGCCAATCTGCAGCTCTTCCTCTTCGCTGCTCGTGGTCTCCTCCGTCTCCTCGTCGCTGTTTGAGCGCGAGTCGTTGGAATTGTAGTCGGGCGCGGAGATGTAGTCGGGGTGGGAGGAGTAGTCGAGGGTGAAGTCGGGCATAGAGCTGGTAGATGGGGTAGGCGGGACAGAGATAGAGTTAACTGGTTCTTGCAGCTCGAAAACGCTGCTCAAAGAGGGCGTGGACGGCGGTGCAGTGATGTTTGGCGTCGCTGGCTCGTCAGCCCATGGTTCGGGCGGTAGACGCGCGCCAACGCGACCGTTACGAATCTGAAGAGATGATTAGACGCGTATCATATCGGGGGCAAAGGCACATACCCTGGGGGAGGACAATGCCATGTTGGCAAGGACGCGCAGAGAGGGGAGGGAAGGACGCGTCTTGAATGCGGGTCTCTGAGATGCTGGACGTGCTAGAGCAGGCCGTGCCTCCGAGGATGACGCGCGCGGGGTAGTAGGTCGCGTATAGGGCAGATCGTCCTTCGGCGGTACAGGCGGCGGGGTTGGCGACTCGGCGAGCGAGCGCAGGGTCGGTATGAGCGTGTCCGTCGAGAAGTTGTGTGTCTCGCGGAGGGGGGAGCGCGGGGTGGGGGCAGCCATGACGGGCGTGCTGGGCGGAGCAGAGGGGGAGACGCGGGGTAATGCCAGATTTGCGAAGGGATCATCGTCGAGTAAATCCGCAGGCGGGGGTGAATGGCTCGGGGTCGGCGTGGCCGAGTCGGAGCCGGTGGAGGAATAGGACGCGACGGACTCCTTGCTGGGTGTGCGGGCGTGCGACGCGTCGCTAGGGATGAAGAGGGACTGCAGCGAGCGCCGTTTCTTCGCCATAGTCGCGGGGGGAAGTAGATTGCCGGTGTGGGGTGTCTGGGGGAGCGTTAGTATATACGCGATGGTCGGAATCACCCTCCCCATCCCCGCGCAATGTCCGCAGGCAGTACGAGGAAGGCTAGCAGGTTACGTGCCTCTGTAGTGCGCCAGTTCCTGGGCGGATTCCGGACGTAGACGCGCTCTCCGAGCGCGACAAGGCCGGTGATCAGTCGCGTGTCGTGTTCGTGCGCGTCGAAGTCTGTGTCTTCGCCGTGCAGTCCGTCGCGCTCTTTGACGGGAAGAGAGAAAACCGTGGGCACACGAGTCGCGCGGGCATACATACTCGGCTGCACGCTTCCTTCGGGGCACGAATGAGGGTCAAATTTCGCCGGATCGATGCCGCCGCCGCGACCGGAATAGAGTCGCGAAATGGGGGTAGCCCGCGCGGGAAATACAAATGGCAAATGCTGATCAGGAACTCTGGGCGAGAAAGTCAGTGTTCGCGCTCGCCATGCGCAACGGCGAGCTCACCGCCTGGCACGTCGAGCTCGCGTATGGCCTCGCTGGTGTGCTGGCGGACGTCTAGAGCAAGAGCGGAGGCAGGTGGGCACCGCAGGCCGTCGCCGTGCACGTGCCACGGAGCGTCGCGTGCCCCGCTGACTTCCGCATTTGGCAATTTTTGTGTTTTCGTCCTCCCCTCATCCGCTCGGACTTGGCTCGGACAGCGGAATCAGATAAACCATCGTCCAGCATATTCTAGACGCGCGGAACCTGTCCCCCACCTCTGCAGCCGCCAACTCCAACTCCAACAATTTCGTGATTTATTGTTTCCCGTTGCCAGCAGCACCCCCTTCGCCCGGAGGACGGACATGGGCGGCCATCGAAATCATGACGACCACCATACGCGAGGTCCAACACGTTTTCCCTCATACTTCCTCGTGCCGTCATGTCTTTCGCCTTATAGCATCTACGCACCCACACCTTCCATCTTTTGCATGAAACGTCTCCGTTCTCGACTGATCATTCAATGCGGACGCCCAGTTTGTCTGCGACGAACAAATAACGCTGGCGGGCTGACGTACCGCGAACGTACGCGTGGAACCGCGAGCTGTGCGCCCGGTCGTCGACTGTCATACTGCCCGTCAGCCATGGCAGCCAGCTGCGCTCTTCGTCCTCGACTCTCCCTTCCATTGTTCGTGCTTTTCGTCCTTCTCCCCTTCCCTCCTCTCCGGAGACCCCAGATTACCTTCCCCGCTCTTCCCCCGCTCCGTTTCTGCGGAGAACAGCCCCTGCGGAAACCCGACTCTCGGCACGCAGGATCCAGGCTTTGTTTGTCTGCATCGCCATTTGTTTGTCCATCCCCCCACCCCCCGACCACCTCGCCGGACGGGCTCTCACATTATTTTCTCGCCGGCATCTCCATCGATGGACGCTTTCTGTCCTCCGAATGTTTCCCGTCGCACCGCTTTCACATACAACACGAGTTTTTCCGCGTCTTTTCACAGCCATTGTCATAGCAGCTATTACCACCGCGTGTTCAATGTCATGGCGCCCATTGGGCAAATGAATCCCCTCAACCCGGTCTCCATCGCCTCGCGCATTTCATGACATGGAAAGTGGTCCGTCCAAGCCAGCGATCCCAAGGTCAATCCTGGCTCTATCGCCCTTCCTTTACGCAGATATACAGCTTGTTTACTCTCGCCGGAGATGAAGCGTACTGTACGTCTTCGCATCGCAATCCTTGCATCCCCCATTCTAGTTTCTCACCGACGATTCAGACGCATAAGCTGCTGCCCCAGGAGCTCGCAAGCTCAAGCTTCAGACTCTCCTCGAGTTCACTGAAAGCCAAGCTTCGCCCCCGGCACCGTATGCGCAGGAGGTTCTTTGGCTTCGCGTGGGCGCGACGAAGTCGCCCACTCGCGCCCACATCGCCGACGTCATCGCCCTTGTTCCTCGCCCGGCGTTTGCCGCGCATGTGTTTGCCTGCCGCGCGGGAATTTTCAAGTTCAAGTTGGCCCGCGCGTCCACGCTGTACAGCATGGCCTCCCATCCGCCCTCGCACAAATGACTCGGCCAATCGATAAAATCTGCATGTGAAAGCGCGCCGATTTTCCAGCGAGGGTTCGCTTTCGGACACTCAAGACGTCGGCTTTTCTGGCTTGCCGCCGTCCAACGAGCGGCGCTTAGAGTCGACAATTCGTCGTCTGTGCTGCCTCGAATTCGTCCTCTCGCTGCCTCGAATTCGTCCCACGCTGCCTCGAACGAGTCGCTCGCCTCAATCGCTGATCCTTGTGCGCTCATCACTGGTTCTGGGCTCGACACTCATCAACGGGGCGGCGTCTTTCATTACGCTGCTTTGTCTCGACCGGGTTCTGCGGGCGCTTGAAGGCTTGGACGAGCGCTTGAAGGAGTGGATGAGCACTTGAAGGGTAGGAACGGCGCTTGAAGGAGTGGATGAGCGCTCGCCAGCGCAGGATGTACGCTTCTCAGCGCGGGAGGTACGCTTCTCTCGACTCCGATGTATCTGTCTAGTCTGCCCGATTCGCGCTTCGTCTCACAGACTCCCTACTTCTTCGCATTCATTGACTTGACTTCTTCTCATTCATGAACTTCCTTCTTCAATAGGCGGCGTCTTCGTCCCAGTCCGCGATCTTCCCCTTGCGTTATCCCTTTGTTTGTTCAATGCTTCCTATTTGTTTGCTCGATGCTTCCCCTCTGTTTGTCCCTCTACAGCTTTGATATGCGTCTTTGATCTTCTCCCTACGCCCTCGATTCACTGCCCGCGTCTTTGATCCAATCCCTCCTCCGGAGACTCCGCATGCTCCCTCAATCGACCCTCCGTACCTGCCCTTCCGTACCTGCCCTTCTGCACCTAGACGTCCTTCGTGCTCGCTGCCAAACGTGGCTGATCTACTCCCGCTCCGTACTTCCTCACTTCCCGCTTCCCTATCTTAGTTGGCAATCGTGCTGCCAATCCGCCAATCGCTCTTTGGCCTGCGGCGTTCTCAACAGCTTGTCCTCCTTTATTTCCTGCGGCTGCTTCCATGCGCCGTCCTTGATAGTTCCTTATACGGCGTCTCCTCGGCCATTCACACTCAGACTGAAATCCAATGCTTAATCGCGTCCTCTCCACCCCAATCCGGAAGCCCCTTTGTATACCCCGCGTTTCCCCGCCGCCCCATGGCTCCCACCTCCATCGTGCTCTCACCTTCTATAAGCTGACCATATGGTATGGGTTCGGCCTTCAATCGCTCTCAATAACCCCTCTGCACGCCTGTCAATCGTCTTCTATACGCCTGCCAATCAGCCCACGCCATTCTGAATGACCTTGCATACCTGGCTTAACGCTGCCGGCATATCCACCGCGTGGACATCTCCAGCTTGACGTCGGCGAGGTCATTTGCGCCGGTCTTCTACGCTTCGGTGTTGATGCTTGGGTCGAGCGCCGGGGTATATCGGGCTGAGCGGAAGACCACGTTATCCACAATGAAGGCACCGGCGACTGCTTCAACGCTTGACAGCAACGTTACCTGCTCCTCGAGGTGACGCGAATCCCTGAAGCTTCAGGCGCCCGAAGAGCGCCTTCGGGCACACCGGTGAGCGGTTTTACGGTCATTGGTGCGTGCCTTCATGACTTCCAGCGGGTATCTTTCTGATCATCGGCGCGTACCTTCATCCCTTCCCCCGACAGCTTGTTCCTTTGCGCTCATCGGTCGTCTGTGCCTTCATCGCAGCGAAGAGGCGTGGGCGCACATTGTCCCTCGTCCATCCGCATATCGACGAAGCCGCCTTACGGGCGTTATATTTGTCTCCGAGAAGCCTGTTCGCTTCCCTCATTAATATCCCTCTCATATCCGCTGCCCTCGCTATTCATCCCCTCTCAAGCGCTCGAGTATTTTTTTCACGATATCGGGTCGTTGGCTTTCTTCATTCCTCGAGACTTTTTTTTTTTGCTCTTTCACCAGTTCTCTCTCGTTTCCGCCGTCCTATTTCTCAAGCCATCGTGCGACCTACAATATATATGCATTGACCGTCGAGGTTAATTTCTCTACTTGGGCTCGGTCAGTACATTCGACTGTCTCATCCTCCCTATTGTCTTCCAAAGCGCCTGCATTTCGTTCCCCTTCTTTCGCTCTCATACTTCCTATCGTCGACGCGCTTCTACTTTACCCGCTCTCAGGATATATCGCCCTGCGAATATCAACTCAGACTTTTCCCCCTTGTCCCTACTCATTACAGCGAGCGCATCTTCCACTCCCCAACGCACCGCCTCCTGCTCTCCAACGCGCCACCGTCGCTGCCACTCTCGCGTCCTTTTCCATCCTTCTCTTTCAATCCTTCCCTCGGATATTTCCCTACCGCTCATGTGGCGCACCGCCTCCAGGCTCCAGCGTCCTTTCATCGATTCCGGCGCGTCGGGTGTCGGTAGTTTTCTGAGCCTTCATCGGTCTCGGGATACCCGACATGGTTAAGACCTCTTCACCCGTATCACAGCCCCTTCATGCGAGAGGACCTTACTCCGAGCAGGTTTAGAGGACCTGACTCCGAGTAGGTCACACATTTCCTCCACTCCGAGAAGTTCATGTCCGCGCCGAGTGGCGGTGCGCTTGTTCCCCTTGTTATTGTTCTTCGGAGTGGGGTAGAGTTCATTTACGGCGGGATAAAGAGTTCAATGTTCATCAGCGCCTGTGGGGGGATGGCTTCGTCGTCCGAGCGGTAGGCTTTGTGATGCGGGAGGTAGGCTTCACGAGTCGACAATGTTGAAGCGAGGTCAGTGAGCGGATGGGGACAAGGCGATATGGGCAGTCGGGCAGAGGAGATCGGGATAGAACCGTCGCCGATGCTAGCCAGATTATACAGTCCCCGAGTACGTGCGCACTCCAAATTCATATCAATCCGCAAAGACATGGATTCGTATACGGTCGTGTGTACAGGCTAGGGATGAACGAAGTGGCGAGATGACTTACTGTGGCGAGGACTGGTGAAGCGAGATGAGTGGCGAAGGCAGCTCGGGTGGGACGATGAACTGTTTGTTGAAGTCTAGAGCGCACAGCAAGGACGGACGGGGGTACAGCAAGGAAGAAAGCGCGTCATAGACATTGAGAGCCTCCCCAACATGTCCGCGGAGACCGTGCTCAAGGACGTGGACATGCACCTTCGGAGGGCGCATGACACCGTCATCATCTCATTGACAGGCAGCGGCATCGCGAATGTGACCGTCGCTGTGCTAGAAGCCTGCAGCGTGGTAATCTCACGGATTTGGACTGCTGGCGCGGTCAGCTGCGGGGGCGGGGTACCGCACCCTTACTTCTTCGGGTATTTTGTGGTGTTCGGGGAGTGTTGCGGTGTACGGGCAGGGGATCGTCATGTCCCTCGCGAGGGTCCAGACGCAAATCATGGCGCCTGAAGGCGAATGCCGTAGTCAATTCAGCCATGATCACTGAGCGTGACCAGCGCGCACCGCTAGCACGAGGCGCGCGAACAGCCCCGAGCGCTTCCCCACGCGGCGCGCAACTCTGTCGTCGAATCGCGAGGCCCGGGGCGGTGAGGCGGAGGGCGCGGTGCTTGGGCGGTGCGCGTGGGGGACCCGTCGCACAGCCTTGCAGGTACACCGAGACACAGCCTCGCGCGACACCGAGCGTCGAGGTTACGACCGGGGCGCACGTTTCGTCATCGGGCGCGCCACGGTGGTGGCAGCGACGGCGCTGCCCGCCATCGGGGGGCGCGCCTGCCTTGTTCGTCTTCGGATCATGACGTGCGATACATGATCCCCCCACACAGGTCGGGCGCGAAATTTTACTCAATGGGCTGCGCGGACAGCATAAAGAGCGGGGGAGGGGGAGGGGGAGCGCACTCTGCCCGACGCCGACGACGACGACGACGAGGACAAGTCCAAGTTGCGCGCGTGACAAATATCAAGGGCGGAAAACACGCTTCAGGCGCACGTGGCTCTTGGGCGGGAGCGATCAGAATTCGGTTCTCTTGGGTGGCGCGCGCATACCGCATCTGGGTAGCTTGCCTTTTGCTCTCACCGCCGAATCCCGGCTCTCTCTTTCACGCCCCGCTCCTTGTCCTCCCCCACCACAACGCCAGACATGCCCAGAGAACTCCCGGGGCTCTACTTCGACACCGTCCGCCAGCGCTACTTTCCGCTCGCCCAGCGTCCCGCAGGCGCGACGACGACCACAACCACCGCGACGACGGCTGCCAGCGCGCCACGTCAGCCGCAGCAAAGCAAGCCAGAGCAGCAGCAGTCCCCGTCCCCGCGCGCCGCACTCAAGCGTAGACGCGCGCCTCTCTGGGACTCGTCGCGCGCTTTGAGAAACGCGCGCTCCTTCGCCGAGCGCGAACGCGCCGTGCAGTGAGTCCCCACGTTCTGCCTTTGTGGCCCTTGCTAATGCCCACCAGCAACGCGCAGTGCTTTGAATACGCACACACCTCCGTCGTCGAGCAATGCAAGATTCCCGTCTTCCACCCCATACGCTCATTCTGCGTGCGTCCTTCCCCCTCCTATTTCGACGCATTCCCTCACACCCCGCAGAGCACCACGTGGGGCGGCCAGCGATACAGCTTCATTGGCGATAGCGACGGCTGGCTCTACTCCCAGGGCAAGTACGCATGGGAGATAGAGCTCAATATCCACCCGAGGACGGAGGTGCGTAGTGTGGCCCCTTATTCGCGTCCCCGCCATTGACGCTTTCCACAGATATCCTCTATATGCGCCTCGGGCTCCCTCTGCGTGTACGTGCCGACTACATGCGAGCTCGCCCATACTCATTTCCTTCCAGCGCTACTTCCTCCGGCCCCTCAACGAAAATATCCGTTCAAGACCTCAGTACGGCGGGGTACGTGTTCGTATCGTCTTTCTTCTTGACCAGGATGCATCAGAGACCCTGCGCGGTGTGAATGGGGAGCTTGGTGGTGCGGGCTCAGGGCACGCGTTGGGTCGGTCGGCGAGTACGCGATATGAAGGGCAGGGTTTAGGCCGGCATGGCCGACATCGCACCATGCCGTCTTCTCACCATCGACGCGCGCGCCAATCTGCCGTCGATGCTGTTAGCGCAGCAAAATAGCAAGCGCGTGAGGCGTTGCTGAGCAGCCGAAGCCATTCATTGCCGTTGTGCCACGACCGGCGGGGTCCCTGATCCTCCTCTTGTCTGCCAGACCTTGGATACCAGTACTGACATCTACCACTCAGAAGAACGTCGCTCCTGACGCTCAATAACGTCTACGATGTCCGCTGTAGTCACCTGTCCGGCTCCTCGCTCGTCCTCGGCGCGGCGAAGCAGGCCGTCTACCTACCCGACATCGCGAATCCGACATTCCAGTACTTGCCCACACATAGTGATGTGTATGCTGTTGAGCGGGAGCAGGTGAGTGTTGGAGAGGGTTTGTTTGTGTAGCGGGGAACGCAAATTGTGGCGAGAGGGTGCATATATGCGGCGAGGATGCGCATATATGCTGCCTAAACTGCATATGTGTGGCGAGGAACTGCATATACACGCGCGGGAGCCTGCAGTCTGGCGAGAGGAAAGCTATGCGGCGGCGCTGACCATTCTCGCAGGACCTGATCTACACCGGCGCGCGCAATGGGAGCATACATCGCTTCGACATGCGCATGCATAAGCCGATGGGCGACATCCTCTTCCCCGACCGCGAAGCGAGCAACGTCGTTAACCTCCGCGTTATCCGCGAGACGCAGCTACTGGTGAACCATCGGAATGGATTGGTAGGTCTTTTACTCTTTCGCCCATCGTCTCTCCCCATGGCTGTATTGTGCCGACTGAGTGAACAAATGACTAACCCTCGCTCTCCATCAGATCGCCGCCTACGACCTGCGCTTCCCGCGCGAGTCGACGCCCGTGATGACCTACTCTGGGCAGGTCCCGAGCCACTATACGCTCGGCTTTGCCGTCGACCCTGCGCAGGACTTCGTCTTCGCCGCGGGCGACGACCGCCGCATACGCGCCTGGTCGCTGCGCTCGGGCGAGTTGCTGGATCCGGGCCCGGGGCAGAAGGCCGCTGGAGATGATGCCGATGGCTGCGCGCGAGATTATGCGCGCGCCGGTGCAACTGCGGCAGACGATCTCGAGGAGATGCCCATCGACGTGCCGACGGGCGAGCTGCCCGTGCGCGCGAGGGGGAACCCGTTTCGGACGGTGTTCCCGGACCGGGTGGCGACGATGCAGGTGGCGGAGGAGGAGGAGACGGGCGAGCGGGTGCTGTGGGCGACGAGCGCGGGGGTGTTGTATCGGTATGGGCTGGGGCAGAGATATGTGGGCTAGGGGTATGTGCGATGCCTCGCTGTTCATCGCCCTCAGTCTGCCGATTGTAGCCCAAGCTCGCAGATCCCTCGCTTGAGCTCGTCTCCCCTTGGCCTCCCTCGCGTGCACCTCCCGTCCTTCCCGCCGCGCACCTTCGACCTTCTTCTCGCGCCTCTCTTGTTAGCCCTCATAGGACCTATTTAACGTACACTAAGACCGCGCATACTTAGTATTGATACTGCATAATAACCTCTCAATCCCAACAGCGTTCGTTGTATATATGTACTACTTATTTTGGACCGTACCGGTCGTGTTTCTCGAGACCCGGTGATGGCTGGTACGCAGAGACTAGTAGTGGTTGGCACGCAGAGACTAGTATTGGTTGGGACGCAGAGACTAGTACTGGCAGTGTTTCCCAGGACCACAGTACCGACCAGCGTAGATCCTGGTCGAAAGACGTTAGCGCGCGATGCAGGCGCATGCATACACGTAGACTTTTTGGAGATTTTATTTGTCTGTAGCGATGTAGATGAATTGTCTTTGGCCGAAGCTTGGGGTTTCTGGATGTGGGATGGGTTGTACGGCGCACAGCGTCCCCGCCCCGAAGAACAATAGCAAGGGGATCAGACGCTGCGGGTGGGGGCAGCAGACGCTCCGGTGGGGTAGCAGAGGCTCCGGAGAGGGCTATAAACGCACCGCCACTCGGCGCGGGCATGAACTTTGCGGAGTAGGACATGAAGGGGCTGTGATGTGGGTAAAGTATCGTAGTGTGGGTGAAGTATAGTAATGTGGGTGAAGCGGTGATATCGATGAGGGGCGACAGCGACATCGCAGATGAGGCACAGCAGCTCGGAATGTCCTTCGTCAGCGGGCAATGGCAATCCCGACTATGAGGTACAGCGCCCCGATATCGATGGAGTCTTCCGACGCGCCGAAATCGAACAAAGGGCGCTGAAGGCGGTGCGCCCCTGAAAGGAAAAAAGGGAATTTCCTTGGTGAGGACGACAGAAAGAGGATAAGGAGGCGGTGGCGGCGCTCCGGGAGATAGCGATGGGTGGGGTGAAAGGAGTGCAAGGCGAAGAGGCATACAGACAATGATATTTACGAACGAAGCTTAGCTCAACCAAGACAAGCATGAACCCGATGACAGTAGGGGATTTTATGAGCTTGACAGACGAGAATTCAGGTAATTGATGAAGAGTAGAGGACCAACTTTCAGCCATTTCTCCTCAACTCTCGAGGTATCCGTATTCCGCTGTGCACGACCAGCTCTCTACTTCCGGGCCGAGCTCAGGAAGCTCGGTGCTGCTTGTGAAGCTCCGCAAGGCGGCGAATTCCTGCCCTCAAAAGGTTTTCGGTTCCATCCGAGAGCGGACCACATCCAGGAGAAGGCGGCGCTGGCGCGCGAGCTCGTCGGCACTCAGGTAAGGCTCGAGGCCGAAGGACAATCTTGACAGAAGCGGCAGGATAGGTGGCACATTGTGGCGCTTCGCGAGAGACAGTCCCTTGAGCAGGGCGTCGCTGAGGTGGGGCGTCGCGGGCTGGCAGGAATCGTAGGATAGCTGCAGTACCTCGAGATTCACCATGAGTGCGAGGGACCGCAGGAGGGTCTGACTGAGTTCCTCGTCGAGGACGTATAGCGCCTGGAGGTCGAGCGACCCCAGAGAGTGCGGGTCGGCTTGCGGGTGGGATATCAGAGTGGATATAGGCCGGGATGTACACAGTTCGTCGTGCGGACACGTGTTTACGAGCGCGGCAAGATTGGGTGCGACGATGGACTTCATGAAGATTTGGCACGTCCAGAGTTCACGATGCATTCATCGAGGAGCACTTCAAAGTGGCGGGTCTTGCCATTGACGTGAATGGACGTCCAAAGGTCTGGTGTAGTCCGAGCCACAGCACGCCACCGTTTTCACACAATGGCAGCCGTGATGGCAATAAGATGAGGGATGTATTCCTCGTCCGACTTGTGCTCGAATTGAGCGATCTGAGCTTCACTGAGCTCGACGAAGACCTTGGACAGCAGCTCGACCGGCAGGAGATGGACGGGTGGGATGGGCGGGGTGGGCGGTGGCAGAGGAAGCGCGAAGTTGTCCATCGATGTACCGGACAGCATGATCTAGTGTCCGAGGAGATTGGGGCAAAAGCGCGCTGAGGATGGTTGTATTCTTGTTACGAGCGGAAATAGATGCTACGCCGAGGTCTGGTATGCGACGCGACGAGAGAAGAGGAGAGGACGGGAGAGAAAGTGAAAAGTAAGAGTTCTATCAAAAGAGAGACGAGGTGGTGCACACAAAGGGCCACTGAACGGACGGTCGTCAACCGTGGTGGCGGGAAGAAAGGCATACGTCCACGCGGCTGCCAGTACGACCCGAAAGCCGGCAGCGGCAAGTTCCGGGTCACGCGAAAATCACGGGTACAAAGTTCAACTTTGCTGGCGGTCTGACCCGGCACCCTTCCAGCTGATGTATATGAGAGAGCGCGTTCGAAATAGAAAAAGGAGACCTCGGTGCGGGTCTATTTAAAAGATGGAACGAATCCGCAACTCAAAAGATGAGTATGTAAATCGAGCCACGCCGGCGCAGACTCGATGGCGGCGATGGCGAGTTCTGCCCGGGCCCTAGTCGAAAGACAAATTTGTTTGGCGTCAAACAGCTATGCAGAGCTGGCTACAGGCCTGATGTAGCCCAGAGAGCCCAGCGCACGTGAAGGACTGTCACGTTCTAGCGATTGGCTTTAGGAAGGGTATCAAATTCGTCGAACAACGGTGAAGAGCATCGCCGCTTCGCGGAGTACATACGGCATGGCGCTTGAGGGTCCGACAGTTTCCCAACGCGCTCATACGTTCGCAACCTGCTCGTCGCACCATTCCCATAGCTTCTTTCCTAAGGCCGGATCCTCAGCAGCGCGGCTCGGCTTGCCGATGCGGGCCCAAGGTATAAGGTACTGAATGAAAGTGTGAGTACAAAGGCATGTATTGAAACATCGTCGACGCGTACCTTCCCGTTGAGCTCCTTACCACCCATAGTTCCCGCATACAGCTGCGTGAGCGCGCCGAATGGCACGGGGTACATGATGGTCCATTGCTATAGCTCGCTGGTCAGATTATGCACGCCACGAGCGAGGGGAAAGCAGGCGTACCATGAGCTTCACCACTATCGGGTTGACCTCGCGGAACAGATTGCTAGACAGATTGCCGGGGTTAAGCGACGTGGATACAATGCCTTGGTCTCCGTAGCGCCGTGCGAGTTCGTTTGCGAAGATGATATTTCCCTGGAAGGTGTATTATTAGGCGGTACACGGTAGAATTGCGCCGGACGCACGAGCTTACTCTGGCCGTACAAGGCCGTCGGGCTTAGCTTTCGTCGCGCGGGACCGTCCTTGAGAGTGTTGAAGTCGATAGTATCCACCATGCTGTGTCCGCTGGACGACGTGTTCACGACGCGGGCGTCGCCGTTGGTCTCAGCCGTCGAAAGGAGGGTCGGTAGCAAGAGCTTCGTTAGGTAGAATTGACCTAGAATGTAATTGATATACATAGGCGACGGTGCGCACGTATCCCTCACCTAAGACGTTCGTGCCGAATTGACAGTCGTAGCCTGCGACTTGCAATGAGTACGACAGCGAGCTCAAAAACGCATTCCACGCACCGTCGGTAGTAACCGCGTCTTTCGAGAGCGTAGCGACGCCTCTAGACCTACTCTTCAGTCGAACGATATAGCACATGAAGCAGAGACGTACGCATTGTTAAATAGAGCATGAAGCTGCGTCTCCTTACTGAGTAAAAGGTGTCAGCTCGATTCCTGGTGCGCATTCGAGATCAGCGTACCTCTGGTACTCCTCCGCGGCCGCTTTCACAGATTTGAGATCTCCCAGGTCGATGGGAAGGAAGTAAGCCTCCCTCCCGGTCTCCTTCAGGAGGTCCTTGATGGCGTCGGCGGCCCTTTCGGGGCTGCGAGCGCCGATGTACACCTTCGCGTTGTGTTGGAGGAGAGCCTGAGCGACGACAAGTCAGGTTGATAGTCGCATGGGACGAGGTTGGATAGGAAAAACTATCAGCGCACCTTGACCGTCTCCTTCCCAATTCCGCTGTTGCCACCGGTCACGAGCATCACCTTGCCCGAGAGGTCGGGGATGTCGTCCACGCTGAACTTGGACTTCGGGGGGAAGAGCTGGCTGGTTATCTGGCCCATGAGAAAGGAATGCGAGTGGCGAGGAAGTGAGGATTGCGTTTAACAGCTCATAGAAATGCTCGTAGCCGCGGACATCGTATATATGGCAGAGTTGCCGCCATCCGCTGAGGGAGGGCGGTCGGCCTTCGGTGACGCGAGGAGAATGTGCATAGAGAAGGGAATTCAGGAGACGCTACTTTCCCGTTCGGTTGAGCCCAACGAATGGGAAGAAGAAAATAATCCGAATCGGAGACTGCTCTTCCCTGGTTGGCTAGGACGCAGTTTCCGAATCGGACATTCCTCGCGAGGTCATCGAAGGCCAAGCTACCAGCCATTGACTTGTGAAAGCTGCTTGCATTCGGGAAAATAAAGGTAAGGCGAGAGATGGAGTGTCTTCCCGGGGAGAGCAATTATCTGAAGTAGGAGGACAAGACGGGCAACTTCAACTGCAAGCGAGCGACGAACGCCACATCAGCAAACCACGTGTCCGTTGGTTTGCGACAGCATGGACCCACAAGTTGCACTTCTCCGATGAACAGACCACGATTCGCGTCCGGATGCTACTTTGGCGTGCGTATACAGTATCTAGAGATCATAAGGCTGATAATTTGGTTGTTAAGCTTCAGAATGTTTTTTGGCGTTAGTGACTATTGAAGGAAATGCAGGGGTCCCAGATCGCGATAGAGTATTGTTGCTCGGGAATGATAGGGCAAAAGTCCCTACGAGCTCTTCCATGCATTCTCAGTGCGACATCGAGCGTGTGGTGTGCTAGATTCGGCGGATGAATTGAGGAATAGCAAGGGTCGCAGTACACTCAATAGCGAGTATGTTTATCGAAGTGCTTTACTATACCCGAACATCGCCCGGAAAGAAAGGTAAACGGATGGGGAGGGGGAGATGGACAAGTCCATTATGTAGCACGCTAGTGACTTAAAGCGAGTCGAGCGCAAGAGAAGAGCTTATAAGCCCTCGACCTGTTCTTCGCACCACTCCCAGAGCGCTTTCGCCAAGGCAGCGTCTGAGCCAGCGCGACTAGGGTGACCAATACGAGCCCATGGAATGAGATACTGGAGGTGACTTGAGTTTCAAAACCTGATATAGTGGGACGCATATAATTACCTTGCCATTGAGCTCCTTCCCGTCCATGGTTCCGGCATAGAGCTGCGTCAGCGCGCCCATCGCATTGGGATACAATACGGTCCAGTTCTGAACCACGTATGTGAGTCCAGAACTGAACAGCGCGTGAAGAGAGGCCTTTTCTCACCATGAGCTTCAGCACAATCGGGTTCATGTGGCGGTAGAGGTTGCTGGACAGGTTTCCAGGATTGAGCGACGTGGATACGATGCCCTCATCACCGTAGCGGCGCGCTAGTTCGTTGGCGAAGAGTACGTTTCCCTGGATTATAATCAGCCAGTAAAATGCGATGAACTCCCGTAAGGACGTACAAGCTTGCTCTGACCGTATAAGTTGGTCGTGCTCATCTTACGCCGGGCGGAGCCGTCCTTGAGCGTGTTGAAGTCGATCTTGTCGACTATGGTATGCCCGCTGGAAGCCGTGTTGACGACGCGGACGGTGCCATCGGTACTGCTCTTCGCAGTCGACAGCAGAGTCGGAAGAAGCAGCTTCGTCAGATAAAAGTGACCTAGGGCGATGTATAGGGTCAGATAAGAAGGAAAGCAGGAAAATCACACTCTCACCTAGAACGTTTGTGCCAAACTGGCAGTCGTAGCCGTCAACCGTAACCATCTCCACCGGACACATCGCAACGCCTCTGTATCGCGGCTGAGTGGAGCGTTGGACGCAAATGAGTGGGCTCACTGACGCGTTGTTGAACAAAGCGTGTAGCTGAGTCTCCTTGCTGGAGCATGGCGTCAGTACGAGGCCAGTCAAGCAACGTAGTAGACGGCAGGCGTACCTTTGAAATTCTTCTGCTGCAGCCTTGACAGACTTGAGACTTCCCAAGTCTATCTTCAGGAAAAGCGCCTGCTTGCCCGTCGCGTTCTTTAGGTCCTCAATAGCCTCCTCGGCTTTGTATGGGCTTCGAGCGCCAATGTACACCTTTGCATTATGCTGAAGCAGAGCCTATGCAGAGAAAGAAGGCGGCGTAAGCGCAGCTGTACAAGGGATGATACGCTGTAATTGTCGCACCTTCGCCGTCTCCTTTCCGATCCCGCTGTTCGCGCCAGTGACGAGCATGACCTTCCCCGAAAGGTCAGGAATGTGGTCGACGCTGAACTTCGCCTTGGGCGGGAACATCTGGCTGTAGATCTGCCCCATGGTGCCGACGACGAGTATACGGAAGAGTGGGCACTGCGATGGTCTCGCTGGCAGCCGCGCCTATTTAAACGAAGGGCATTCCCGCGATCTGCTGAGGCGGCGCATCCGCAATCCCGCTGCCCGAGCGAAGAGTGTATGAGAAGGAGAATCTCTCTGTGTTTCTTGCTGTCCTGTGTTGAGTCCAGCGAATAGTATGCATATAAAAATCCGAATCGGCAACGGCGTTCGCTGGTTGGTCGACAGAGCAAGTCCGAATCGGACTTCCCTAGGGCTTGTCGAGCCTACAAGTCTGCTCTCAATGCTGTACCTATCTCTCATCCTCGTCCTCACACCGTGGCAGAGATTGACATAGGTCCAACCTAGCTATTCGGTCAGTCGAGGATGGAGTATATGGGCAAGACCAAAGGAATCGTTGTCACGCACTGTCACATAACATTATCGGTTTTCGGCAATTTGCGAAGCCATATCGAGTAGCGTCGTGCAGAGCACGAATCAGCAGTCGATAGCGCGCACAAAGGAGTACTGTAGAAACGGCAGACAGTAGGTGTGTCACATCTTTGCGCAAGATGCGGAAAATGCCCTCCCAGGAGGGACTTGAGGAGGGACTTGCTCTGGGCCACGACCTCCCGCGGTTGTGGGAACAGTAACTCAGCGCGCGATAGTATTCCACAATAGCAGAAGTAAGGGGCCAGACGTCGAACATATCCGGGTAAGTAGAGAAAGGGAAATGTCAATAAGAGACGGAACCATCGTGGCATAGCGAGAGGGTGCTAAGGTCGCCCCAACATCACGATCGTCGAAGAACGACCGCATGTCTATGGGTCAACTAGCCAATGGAAGGGTATGATACCACGACGGTCCCGGGTGAGGTCAGTATAATAAGGTATAAGTACAAATGTCGACGAAAGGCGAGGGCGGGGGATGGATAGACAGGGATGCTGGGGGATAATGTTATGATGTATGGTATGCGCTATGAGTAGATGGACGGCCAGAACGAGAACAGTAACACGAGAGCGAGATATAAGTACAAGTCAGAGATATAGAGCAGGGGAGATATATGGAGAGCTGAGGGGCTAGGAGGAGGAGGAGGGGCGGCAGGGGAAGCGCGGCGGAAGGGCGGAACTGCCGACGTTGACGACTAGCGCCGCGCGTCGTGAGTTCGCGAAGTGGACGGCGTTGACGAGAAAGGCTCGTCGTTCTATGCGCGCTGCTGCTGACCGTATGGCTGAGGGACCTGTCCCGCGTACATCGCACCCATCTGCTGGGGTACCGCCATGACCGGCCTGCCCGCCATCGGCTGCGGGGGTGCGCCCATCCTTTGCGCCTGCATGTTCGCCGGGACTCCCTGGGCTTGCGCTTGCTGCATCATTCGCATGTACTGCATCTGCTGGGCAGTATGCTGAGGATTTTGTCCACCCTGCCGAGCTGCTGCCTGACGAGCAGCGAGTTGCTGTTGCTGCTGAACAGTCAGGGCAGCCACTGCCGGCGCACGAGGACCGCCTTGAGGAGGCTGTGGCTGAACGCCCCGCGCCGCCGCTGCCTGCTGAGCCGCAGTGTTCCGCCCCGCCAGGAGCTGGGTGGCCCAGCGATGCACGAACGCGCCGTGGTTCTGCTCCGGCGCCGTCTGAAGGATTTGCTGCAGCTTCGGCGGTAGCTGACTGCGGGCCTCCGAAGTGAGACGGAAATTGGCGCCCTGCAAGATGGCCTGCTGGAAAATGGTGATGGCCTGAGGCGTGACACCTTGCCGCATGATAGCTTGCTGTGCTTGGGCAAGGTGCTGAGGCTGGGCTGGGTTCGCGTGGGCTTGGGCAGGGGCGTTGGGCATCTGCTGGGGGTTCCCCGGCATTGGCGCTCCGGCTGGCCGCGGCTGCATGTTAGGCTGCATGCGCGGTGTCGCGTGTTGCACCATCGGCGTCCCCTGCTGCACCATCGGCGCGCCCTGGGGCATCACGGGTGCGCCTGGCTGCTGCATGATTGGTCCTCCCTGCGGGATGGTAGGAGTTCGCTGCTGCTGCATGACGGGCGTACCCTGCTGCATAGCGGGAGTCCGTGGTTGGAGCATTGGGGTCCGCTGCTGCATCGCCGCGTTGGGATGTGGAGAAGCCTGCGCGATCGGGGTTGGCGGCGGTGGTGGCTGCATGCGCGGGTCACGGATCTGCGCGCTAGGCGGGCGAGCAGGATGGGATGCGCTTGCGGGAGTGCTGGGTGCGACGAAGGGCGTGGGAGGCGCCGCTGTCGCGGGGCGGGATCCGGCCTGATTGGCGGGGAGAGGGGTGGGGACGGGAGGCGGTGCCATGGTACGCGGAGCGCTCGAGGGTCCTGCAATACTGGCAGGATATGCTTGCGCGCCATTGCTGGTACTGCGATTGAGCTGTTGAGGGGGCACTGCAGGCGGCGGCGGCGGCGCTTGTGCGGCGGGAGGTATAGGGGGATAGGATTGGGTATGCGCCTGGGCTTGGGCAGGAGGGGCGGCAGGCCTCGCAAGTGCCAAGGCCGACGGCGCGATCGTTTGGGGGATAGACGCGGCCTGCTGACTGTTGGACGCGGCCCCGGAATAGAGACCATGCAGCGTCTCGGCGAGCGCGAGGGCAGAGGTGACCTGGTTGCGCAGCGAGTCCTGATAGAGCTTCGCGGGCTGCAACAATGTCAGGCGAGGTCCAGCTAGGCTGTGGGGTACACGTACCGAAGGCACCGACGAGGGTTTGGGGGGAGACGCTGGCTGCAGGGGCCGGCTGACGACGCTCTTGTGTTCGGCGACCAGGCGATCTTTGTCGGGAAGCTCAAAGTCAAAGTATCCCAGTCCCTGGTGGGGTGTTAGAGAAGGACGCGGACGCAAAGTGACTCGCGTACCCATTCGGTCCATTCCTTGGTGCTTGGGGTGGAGGAGTACCCCCGCATGGCACGCTTCGCGCGCAAAGCGGCTTGGAGGGCCAAGAAACCGGTGAGGTTTCCCCACTGCTTGCCCTTTGAAGTAGGTGGCGGCGCTTGTCGAGGGGGTGGGGGTGGGGGGAGTTGTGGATTCGTGGCAAGCGTGGTTGTCTGCTCCTGGGGACCAATGTCAGCGACGAGGAGCAGGATTGTCGGATCGCATACCTCGACGCGCGGCCTCTTCCTCGCGGGCACCTGTGCGCCGTTCCACTCGGCGGGCCCGTCTAGTATGACGATGTCGTCGTCAACCGCGGTTCCCGCCGCGGCCCCGCCTCCCAGTATGTCCACCTTCCTCTTGCTTCCGGATGCAGCTGCTGGTACTGTCTGTGTCATCGTTGCGGTCGCGCTCATCGGCAGCGCTTGTGCTGTGGCCTGCGTCGTTCCCGCGGTCGGGGATAAGCAGCTCGCGGTGAACTTCGCGGGCGCGATAAGGAGTATGTTATGATCAATGGCTTCCCTTGCTCCCCGTCGAGTCGCTGTTGTTGCTTGTAGGGTGTCGCGGTGCGGGGAAACGATGGTCTGCGCTGAGCTGCAGCCAGGCTATCGTGACCGATGACCCTTGTCACATTGCACGTGATGACGCCTACACGCGCCCAGTCGACTGCAGCTTGTGCGGCGAGAGGTGGGGGTCGGTCGGTGTGAGTCGGTGGCTGGCGTGCGTGTCGAGTGCTGGGTCGGATGCTGCTTCTCGGTCAGTCGCTCTGCCTCGCCCGCGTCGCTCGATCGGTGCCGCACGTGTGCCATCCCGCCGACAGGCGATGACGTGGGCGGCGAGTCTGCGAGTTTGCGAGTTTGCGAGTCTGCGAGTCAGCTTCGCGCGCGGTATATGTAGCGGCGACGCAATATTGGCTGGCTTATTGTCCGCGCCCACCCTGGAGTGCGCTGCGGGGGCGGGCTGGGCATCGGGGCGTGATGTGACGGGAGTTGAACCGGCGCGTTGCCTAATCGAGAGGAGATGAGTGAAATCGCAAGTCAGACCTAGCCGAGCGTCGAAAGACATAAATCTTCGAATTCCGGCCTCGGACCAGGTGCGTTCGATGGAGGGCCGTCGTGGGGGCTGGCAAGACGCTTGCCGGTGCAAAATAATCAGTTGGGAGACCTCCACTCCCCTCACAACTCCCCGATCCCCGAAATAAGTGTGACACCCCTCGGCGCGCGCGACCCGCGACGTCTATCGCTCCCGTTCAAGTTGGGGGTCGTTGGCCTGACTTTCTTCTATCTTGGTGTGTATTCTCTTGCTTTTGGCTAGCTCTCCTCCCCTCCTATGATTTTTTCTCTCTCAACTCACATGACTTGCCAAGATCAGGCAAGGGACACGTCTTTCACGCAGTGATGCATGAGGTAGGGCCATGCTCAGGGAAGCTAGGCAGCCACTGATGGAATTAGAAGACAGGCTCAGGGTCTGCATACAAGACAGGGAGTCAGGACGGGCATCAAGGCTTGTGTAGGTGACGGGGATCAGGACAGAGCAAGAACCATCATAAGACGTACAGCGGTACTGACAAGATGGTAGGAAAATTAAAGTGGTTCCACTCGCTTGAACGTAAATCAGGAAGCTGACTGTGGCCTCGAACAAGCAATTAATTAAGCAGAGGTTAGATACGGACAAGACAAGCAAGATACAGTGAGTAGGGATGGAATGGGCAGGCGAGATGGGCACAGTAGAGACAAGACAAGCAAGATACGGACGTGACGTGCAAGATACAGACCAGCCAAGCAAGTCAGGAAGGTGTTCGAGACCTCAGAAGCACGGACAGAGATGCGGAGCTCGGGCAGGGTTCTCCGGCGCTTCATCTCGCTTACCGGATGTCAGGATGTTGCTGTACTCATTGAGGGGTAAGCGGAGTGATGAGATGGACAGAGCAGGCTGAGATTGCAAGACGAAATCATTAGGACATGGCGAGGTGGACAAGACAACTCCGAGCAAGCTCGAAGAGAAGCAGAGTGATTGGGGTGACGAGGTGTACTTAATGCTCATCACACGTTGCATGCAGCACTAAGATCACTCGTACATGACATTCCAACTGAAGCGCTCAAGGGAGGCCCCACAAGGGCACGGTAGCAGGGAACGAGGGAGAACCACGAGTTGAGAGTGGTTGCGAACTCGTCAGTTGATGTGGGTGACTCTCAAGTAGCGGACACAGACTCATGGGTTTGAGGCGAGCAGCAAGGAGCACAGTATTCACGGAGATGGGGGTGAGGGTAGGAGAGGAGGTGGGCTTTGTCGAGGCTCAATCGGCAAAACTCAGCTGAGTTCGGTCGAGCTTGGAGGGGAGTAGGATTGAAGACTCTTGCTCGACCAGCAGAAATACATTGCTTTGACTTCGGAAGCCCGACGAGACTGAATTCTACAGAAAAGTCAGTACAGTGCGCTGCCTAGAAAGAGAGGTAGACGCACCACAGCCGTGCGACTGCCAAACTATGCCGCAAACACTCCAACAGCCTCCTGAACCTCGAATGGAATAGCAAGCGAGACGAGCGGGTGTTGCTCATTGTGGAGTGCGGCGATGAGGTGGGTGTAGACGAGGTAGAGACGGACGGGGAAGCTATCAATACAGCTCGCAGCTGATGGCGGCGAAGATGCTGAAGGAGGAGGAATGGAGAGCAGCGAGGAAGGGAAGCGGTCAACGCGGAAGGGACGGACAGCGAGAACCTCGGTTGGCAGGCGTAACGCAGCAGCGCTCCGCGGCCCGCGCAGTAAATTAAGCCGCGTCACCGACGAACGGAATCAGGGTCTTCGAACACGAGCGAGCGGCGAAGGCGACGTTCAGGGTCATGAAGTCGCGTGGATTACCGACGGAGGAGGATTTGTGGCGCGGACATAACAACTCGACAAATCATCCCATTCCCAGTCCGAGTCGGTCCGGGCACTCTTGAGCGCACTCGTCGACGATACACGAGTTGAGGGGGATGCCAGTTCGACGCTTGAGGCCTTAGACCGGACGCGAGAGGGAATACGAATTGCCATCGCGCCCCATTCCAGCATATTTTTTCGTAGATACTCGAGGAGTTGAGTAGAGAGGCTCTAGGTTAGGATTCTAACAGGCACAACAACGCCGAGAAAGGACGACGAACGCGACGGCGAACGACGAGGGGAGGGGATCGGAGGTGACGGTCGGGATCAAGAGATGGCGCCCAGCTCACGAGTCGCCTAAGCGCCCGCCCCCGGCCCGCCGCTTCCGATCGCCCCTTGTCCCCCGCGTCCATCTCGACTCTTGCTCTTCGTCGTTGTCCCCCGCGTTCGTGGGCACGAATACTATGTCTTATATATCTATCAATGCTATCCACGACGAGCGACGCGTCCAGCTTAACAAGAACACGTCGAAATCTCGGATTGAGTTGCGGTGACGCGCGGCGACTTCCCCAACCATGGCACCTACCCCCCATTATAATTCTGAGTTGTTGAACGCGTCAATCGCTGACTGAGTAAGTGATCTCCACTATATGGAGTGCCCGAACAATCCGAGCGAAGCAATTGACACGATCCAGGTCATCGGAAGTACCGAGCGCGATCGAGATAACTCCTCCCCCATTCGCGAGTTCGAGTTGACACCTATACTCGCGGAACATCGACGCCTACGCTCATTCTAGCCCTCCACTTCACTGCCAAGGCGCACTGAGGCGCCCGGTACCCCGTACACCATGCTAGACACCCACACCCCTCATCACCCCTCCTACTCCCCCACCCTCGCATCGTCTCATTGACGACATCCCACGGATGAAAATCCCCCACAGACACTATCCCCAACACATTCTCGATGATTTTACCCCCGCCGGGTGCCGCTCAGCCTCGCAATCTCGCATATACTTTGCGCGCCACATCCCCGCCCCCATACCCTTCCTCTATTTTCGCCACGTTCCCTCACCCAAAATCGAGGTACTGCATAACAAGATATTTGGTCAATCTGATGGAAGCCTGATACGCGGCGACGGACGCCGCGCCGCCGTCAAGATTGACCGCTCCCCCACCCTTGGCAAGGAGAGCGAGTTCCCCGCCCTCCCTACCCAATCGACCCTGGCAACATGTCTACAGTGTCATGGACACGTGTAACGACGTTGGCGAGCGCGCGCGGACCGGAGAAAATGACGACCACGGAGATGGCGCGCTGATTTCCCGCCCAGCTCAAAGCCTTCTAAATGGAGATCCAGCGTGATCGCACAAGTTCGATTTTTCCTCGCTTTTCCTGGCGCCTCCATGGACCTCCCGTCACCGTCACGCATCACAATACGCCTCGTGTAACTTCTCAGAATGCTCTAACGACGTGGTTTTGCCGGCGCTGTCGAAGGGAACGACGCAGAAAGATGAGTGAGTGCACCGGCACATCGCGCAAAGGACAGCGCCCACCCCTCTCGACCCCTTCTCCGCGACTCCACGGGCGGCTTCCCGAGTCCGCAGGGGTACGTTTCAAGCTCTTTTGCCCGCGGTCTGGCTGACATTAGCGCAGGGAAAGGCGGAAGATTGTATGCGCGCGAAGCGCGCTTACTCCCCCCAATCTTCCATTTTTTCTGGGCGTCCGCGACCCCGGCTAGCCGCAAACGCCTCGGTCTGATGGCGGAGCTGGGCAGGAAGTTCTAGCGGGTGCCGCGCGGGCGGCGTAGTCGTCCCGCGGGGTATAAAGGGTAACGAAATTGGGCCTTTCTATCAGCAGTCCAGCACTTCTCCCCTTGTCTTCTATCGTCCTATCGTATCGTATCATTTGTCTCTTTTTCTCACTATCCTCTTATCCTTGCTTCTACTCACCGATATCGACGCTTCAAGAGGAAGGTGAGCTGTCCATTGCCCTGTCCTACTTCGCTGCTAACCTCATTTCATTTGCAGCTTAATTCGGGATATCAGAGTCGGTCAGTACATTCACTTACTACTCTACTTCAGTTACTAATCAGGTTTCTACAGCTCTTCTTCTCCTTCCACTACCAAGCGGGCTCGCGATGTCGAGCTCACCATCTCGGACGACGATGGGCCTCAGGTGCGTAGGCCCCCATCCTCCTTGCCCTCGATTTTCTGACGCGCTCAATAACGCAGGCGACGTCGATGGTGGACTTGGCTTCCGCATGACATGCGGCGCACTGCCCTGTGCTTAGCTGACCGGCGCCGCAGACGACGAACGCACCCTTCGCCGCAGGTGACGGCGACCTCCGCGACTTGTGCGCTGTGCGCCGTGCGCCGTGCCGCGTGAATCGCCGGCGAACACCCTTTGCCGACATTTTTCATCCTACGCGCAGTTTCCTCACCCCTCGACGACGCTTCGCCCGACGAACAGACGAGAATCGCCGCCGCCGCCACGAAGAGAGCGCCCTTCTCGACGCTGTTCGCGATGACCTCCCCGCCATTTCAAGCACATCGTCGACGACGGCTCCGGCGTCGCTACCTCGGTCCGCGCTCATCGTCGAGATAGGTCGCGGTGCACTTGAAGACGACGACCTGGCCCGAAGGTACGCCCTTTGTCGCTCTCCTCCACGTGTGATAGCTAACTGACACCTGCAGGACCGAGCCCGACGCTCGTCTCACCACTCCCTTCCACGTCACCCCCCCCCCCCCCCCGCCATGTTGTCGCTGGGGGGCTCGTCGCGCGCGCCGCTGCCCACCTCCTCCGCCGTCGTGCCACGTATACGCCCTGACCGAGACTCTCGCCTGGGAGATCGGCGGGATGGTGTCATTGTCAACACGGCGAGGAGACTCGTCGACGGAACACGTGTGACGAGGCGGCCGCTTCGCTGGCATCCCGACGGCGAGATGACGGGGAGAGAGCTGACGCGATCGCGCCGCAAGCAACGTACGTCTACGACTGTTTTCGTGGGGTGCTGCACATTGACTTGCACACAGATCTTGCGCCTCGCTCTCGATTCTGGGGTCCCGGCGTCGTCCTCAAGGCCCCTTCGTCTCTGTAGGCGCCGTTCGACGGGGAAATTGCGCGTGACAGTAAAATAATTTCATATCCGCGAGACGACGCATTGACACCTCTTCTCAAGTCCATTTTCCTGGACGTCGAACCGCCGGAGGCATGCGTGCGGCTCCTCGGCGAAAGAATTCGACGAGGGGGGACCCTCTCCTCCCCCAATCCGGCCCATGCGCTCGGGGATGTGACGAAAATCGGTACGTGCACCTACTCGCCCCTTGCCAAAAGTCACTAATTCCCATTTCAGTCATTTTTCTCGAGGTCCCGACCGCCGGAGGCACGCGTGCGCCACCCTCGGCTGAAGAAAGCGACTGCGAGGGGGATCCTCCCCCTTCCTCAACGAAGTCAGCCGTGCCCACCCCCCCTTTCGTCGAAGGGGGACGAGTTTCGGGCGGATTTTTGACATGAACCCCGCGAGCGAGCCCATCAAGCGTGCACGTTAGCATCGCGCACACCCTCACGCCGTGTAGACACACGCCAGAGCCCCCTTATCGCGAGCCCCGAGCCGCCGGAGGCATGCGCGTGCCCCTTGGGTGATGAAAGTGACGAAGGGGGACCTTTCCCCCTTGAGAAGGCATACCCGAAAACGCCACCCCCTTCAAGAGGGGGCACACGGGTACCGAGTTCAGTCGTGCCCCTCGGGCGTCATTATGCGCAAAGGCGCGTGCCGCACCGCTGAGATCATCATGAGACTGAGTTCGTCGTGCAGTCAACAAATCGGGCGAGGCGAGGTGATGCACCCCTCTCCCTTTTACCAACCTCCCTTCGCCTCCTTCGACCTTCTTCCCTAACCCCCTCCCAATATCCTCACTCCCCTCACTTTTCCATCATCCCTCGGCGGCGTCTTTTGCAAAATGCAGTCAGTGAGTCTTCAGCATCCCGGGGACCCCCTTAGCGATGCGCCACAACCCCTCCCCCCTCCCTTCTGAAGTCATCGAGGTCAGTCTGCCACGTGCCTCACTGCAATCTGGATGTTAAGCAACCACGGCAGCAAGATCTCGACTCGTCCTTGCCGCCGGAGTGAGTCAACGGCGGTATAAGGTTCTCAAGCAGACCGCGCTCGGTGTCGATTCAGGTAGGTAGGTAGCGAGCAATAGCCGTGTGCCGTAGATAGATAGAATGGTGAGTAAAGAGGTGCCCCCAACGCCCTGACGCGTCCGCGCGCTCGTTCGTAAGTCATGGATGAAGACCGAATGCACGAAATTCAAGTCGGCTGAGTTATGGCTCATGCGTGTGTTAGTGAGTTCCTTATCCTCGTCGCGAAGAGGATAGCGCTGAATTTGCGAGTCCACTAGGTCGGCTCTACCCGCGACGTCGCCCTGCTCATTACCACCGACATTTCGTGGTGGATTGTTATTTTCCCCCTCCCCCTTCTCCATCCCGTCGTGCTTGTCCCCCACCCCTTCCCCCTACGCTCTGGACTTATCCTCCCCTTCTCTTTCTCTATCTTATTCTCAACTCGTCTGCTCTTCTTCGTCTTTCTTCTACTTGTTGTACTCATCCTTCTCCCGCTTCCTTCGTGCTCGTGCTCCTCCCCTCCCCCAACTTCGCTTCTCCCTCTTCCCACCTCGTTTATCTACCACTCTCATGACCTCCGATACGATTCCCTCACCACGGCTATGCCGGCTGCATGGTCGAGTGCCACCACCGACGCATCGGCCTATGTCCCCTCATATTTTTTCGCTTCTTCCTCCCTTTTCGTACCCTCCCCTCGCACGCGCTCTACACGAGTAAGCACTTCCGCAGACTCACGCACGCCCGACCGCACGACGCGTACTCACCAACACTCACGGTGAGCCGCCTTCGTCGTGCCCTTATCCCCCCCCTTCCCTCTTCTCTGAATCCTCCCCCCTTCGGCACGCTCGCCCCCTTCGTGTTCAGGAAAACTCGTTGTCATTAAGCAAGCTATCTACTACATCCGAGTACTCGACGTACGCCTACGAATCCCTGCAACTGCCCTCCCCTATCACCCCACCTCGTCTCGTCTCGACTCCCCTCCCTCCCCTCCGCCTCATCGTGGGTCCCCTCTCACCTCCCAACCCCTCGTCGTAGGTCCCCCCTTCCCCCCTCGTCAGTATGTACAGCAGAGACGATTTGCTCACCTTGACAACACGCGACTGCACCCTCGTTCATCTCAAAGGGGAGAAGGAGGGGGGCGTACTCGACGACGCGCTCGCGCGAGATGGCGACTCGCCCTCGCTCGCAGGTGAGGTCTTCCTCCCCACCCCCCTTCCCCCCCCCCCCCTCCCGCTCCCCCTCCTGCACGATTGTCCCCCTCGCGTCGCGTCGCCCCCTCCACTTGTCGCACCACCCCCCTCCCCTTCCCGCGTCGCGCGCGCCAGCGTCGAACTCGTCGCGCCCCCCACCCCGACGCCCCCTCGAGCGCGCCTGCGGCCTTCGCTGCACCCCCGGCGTACCCCCACCACATAGCGGCGGTCCGCATCGGCGTCCGCTGCTGCATCGCCGCATGGGAATGTGGAGGGGGCGGAGAGATCTCCCCCTCCCTCCCTTCTCTCGCCCCCGTCGGTGGTGGTGGATCACGGATCTGCGCGCTCGGCGGTCGAGCAGGATGGGATGCGCTTGCGGGGGTGCTGGGTGCGACGAAGGGCGTGGGAGGCGCCGCTGTTGCGGGGCGGGATCCGGCCTGATTGGCGGGGAGTGGGGTGGGGACGGGAGGCGGTGCCATGGTACGCGGGGCGCTCGAGGGTCCTGCGAGGTTGGGTGGATTGCTAGCACCGCGATTGAGCTGTTGAGGGGGCACTGCAGGCGGCGGCGGCGCTTGTGCGGCGGGAGGTACAGGGGGATAAGATTGGGTATGCGCCTGGGCTTGGGCAGGTGGGGCGGCAGGCCTCGCGAGTGCCAAGGCCGACGGCGCGATCGTTTGGGGGATAGACGCGGCCTGCGGACTGTTGGACGCGGCCCCGGAATAGAGACCGTGCAGCGTCTCGGCGAGCGCGAGGGCAGAGGTGACCTGGTTGCGCAGCGAGTCCTGATAGAGCTTCGCGGGCTGCAACAACGTCAGGCGAGGTTCAGCTAGGCGGTGGGGGTACACGCACCGAAGGCACCGACGAGGGTTTGGGGGGAGACGCTGGCTGCAGGGGCCGGCTGACGACACTCTTGTGTTCGGCGACCAGGCGGTCTTTGTCGGGAAGCTCGAAGTCAAAGTATCCCAGTCCCTGGTGGGGTGTTAGAGAAGGACGCGGACGCAAAGTGACTCGCGTACCCATTCGGTCCATTCCTTGGTGCTTGGGGTAGACGAGTACCCCCGCATGGCACGCTTCGCGCGCAGGGCGGCTTGGAGGGCCAAGAAACCGGTGAGGTTGCCCCACTGCTTGCCCTTTGAAGTAGGTGGCGGCGCTTGTCGAGGGGGTGGGGGTGGGGGGAGTTGTGGATTCGTGGCAAGCGTGGTTGTCTGCTCCTGGGGTCCAGTGTCAGCGACGAAAATCAGGATTGCCGGATCGCGTACCTCGACGCGCGGCCTCTTCCTCGCGGGCACCTGTGCGCCGTTCCACTCGGCGGGCCCGTCTAGTATGACGATGTCGTCGTCGACCGCGGTTCCCGCCGCGGCCCCGCCTCCCAGTACGTCCACCTTCCTCTTGCTTCCGGATGCTGCTGCTGGTATCGTCTGTGTCATCGTTGCGGTCGCGCTCATTGCCAGCGCTCGTGCTGTGGCCTGCGTCGTTCCCGCGGTCGGGGATAAGCAGCTCTGGGTGGGCTGCTCGGACGCGATAAGATATATGTAACAACGAAAGCGTTCCCTTGCTCGCTTCGGAGGACTGTAGGCTGTATGTGGCTCGCTGTGGACGAGGACGATGGTGGGCGCTGACGACTTGACCAGGCGGTCAAGTGTTGTGACCGAGCTCTGCTGTCACAATCATGTGATGGCGCCTACATGCGCCCATCCTTGCTCGCATATTGCCTACGAAGCATTGATACCGTTGTATGTTCAGAGGAGCTTGTGACAGTCATACCATGGCTACGTGTATATGGGGAGGTCATTGGCAAACGGGGAAGTCCCCGAGCCCAGGTTGAGCGCTGGAAACGATAGCACGGCAATTGCCGAAACCCCTTCACAAACGCCATCATGGAACTATCCAAGCCCAACAAGGTTTCTCTCGCCAAACGTCCATTTCTCGAACCTTGCGCACCATTGTCACACGTAAGCTCAGTCCTTAGACCACGTTTTTACTCTACGACTGCGATAGTGTCGTTACACAAGACTCAACGCGTTCTTTGAACGGTCGTCAGCACGCGCTGCTCACACCGCATCCATGCATCACGCATTGTTTATGACCCTCACACCCAATGTCCCACCCTCTTATATACAATCCCCCGCGATCTACTTCGACCTCGCCTTTCCCCTGAAGCCTAGCGTGCCACTGCTCAAGCCGCGTTCGTCCTCTAGTATCCCGCTCGCTCCTTCCTACATCATGGTCAAAGTCTCTGACAAAGGAGTGATTGGGAACATATGCGACCTCGAAAAAGTCAGGAATAAGTACAACTCCGTTGTGGAGGATCATGTCAACGCATTGATGCTCGCCGAGTCCCTCGTGCCACTCCGCACTGACGGGGCTTAGAGAGGTGGCGTCATTATCGGCAGATACATTGACGATGTCAGTCTTCATAGTATCTTGCTCGTCCTCTATTCCGTTAACACGTCACAGCCTGAACGAGCGATGCAACCAACTTGGTGGACTGCTGCCGCTAGAATTTTGGCTGTATCATCATCCACCTGACAACAGTCCGCTGAAGATTGCTCGAAAGGTAGCTGCACCCTCATTTCATAACTAGCGTATACTTAGCATATAACAGACGTCTTGAAGGCCACGGAGCGCTTCTTTAACTTCCGGAAGCCATCTTTCCCAACATCTGTCGCTCCCCACAATGTCCTGAAGCTTGCTTATACCTCCGACTTTGACCCCAGCACTATCGCTACTACGATCACGTCTTTGCTCTCCGACGACGTCAAACTGGACTTTCTTCTCTTCACTGCCGGCTGCCGGGCACGACGCATCGTGCAGGGCGCTGCCGATATTTACGACTTGTCAGAGAGGGAGGTTCAGCGCAAATTGACTCCAGAAATTCGGAAGTGAGTGTTTTCGTGACATTATTGGAGCGGAGAATCCACTGACTGGGCCTCAGGCTCGGCTGGCTTCGTCAAGAGATGGCCAAGCAACTTCATGGACTGTGGGACAATAACGCTGCATTCCTTTAAGATGCCCCGCAAAGCGAAGTGGACGACGGGCTCGATGATTATCGTCCCTTCGATGTCGACCTTGCCTTATTTCCCCGTCTACCTAGACAGGCGGACCGAGACCCACCCTTGCCCACCAGCATATGTGAGCCTGCTGAAGGGGAGAGCGCGGCTCTTACATGGACGATCAGGCTGCGCGTTGCGGACCAAGATCGGCGCTATGTACACGACGTTAGACGTACGTTCGAGGTAAGGTGCTTAATATGCTCACCCGCCATGGCGAGGGTACTGAACTTCTGGTGCAGGCATCCTACGGGCATATTTGTGTCGCCGTAGAGACTCGTAAGCCCTCGGATGCTTTCTACGCTGATAGAGCGTCTATCCCTAAGCGCACCTTCATCGACAAACTTTCACGACCATTCGTACAACGCAGACGCGAGCAACAAAAGCATAAGCTCCACAGCAAGCTCTCGTCGACTAACATACGTGTCTTATTGAAGGACTAACCATTGTACTAATATATCTTCGGCATCGAAACTTATTCGAAAGTACTTCGACCTGCCCTTAACCCCAGCTCACGTCGACTTCTAAACGCGGACGGCGAGGAAGCCACCAACCATCCAGTTCATCTGTGTGATATGTATCGGTTGATATGGTTGATACAAGTCTATACCGTCGGTTCATCAACGAACGTCTATGCAGGCACTCATGATCAAGAGTGACCAACATCGTGGCATCGTCCACATCGGGAACAATAGTTCGGCGACTGCCGAGTGTACGTTGTCCCGATCCATCACGACGGGTAACAACCTTCGCCCGATGCTAAACAGCATCCACATTCAATGGTCCGAAGGAGTCATCGATAGTAGTGGCCCGACGAAGTCATCGGCAGAATCCCGCGATGGCCACAATGGGTGTGTCGAAAAGCACTGCCATTGTTGTTGTTCGTCACACCATGGCCACGAACACGAGGCGATCACGGCCATTGTTCCATCTATATAAGCGCCGCGCGTCTTTCTGGGTGCGCTCAATTCCTTCTCTCTGGCCGTCATCTCCTCCCCACCAGAGATTTGCTCATACTCGCTCGCAATGGCCGTCCCGTCGCGCGAAGTTCTCATCGAGTCCCTTTCTGACCTTGCCACCGTCGAAGACGAGTACAATGCCACCGTCGACTCTCACGTCCACGCGGTCGTGCTGACTGAAGTTCTTGGACTGCTGGGTGACTACATGACCAACATCTGCAAAGCGTACGAGGAGAGTGAGATGCTGCTAGCCGAGAGGTTGACTAGGTTCGCCTCATTCAAGCCGTCCTCACAGGCATGCGAACTGATCATATAAAACAGCCTCCACACCCGCCACGTTGAGCTAGGAGGAGAGCCTCTCGCACTACCGACCTCTACATACCCTGTAGACCCTCGAGCGCGGGTGCTCAGCAAAGGTACGCGTCGCCCCTTTGGTCTATCGCAACTATACTCATCTCAATGTCCTATAGCCTCTCTCAAGGGCGCCGCAGGCACCTTCCACTTCCAGCTGCCAAGTCTTCAAACATCGGCTGAGCTCGCTTTTCCCGCATCGTCGAACGTCACCTCGTCCACTGGCGCTGACCCAAACACTGACTCTGGCCCTACTGATGACTCTGCCCTGATCCGCTTCGCCCTCCCCGATGCCACCAAACTCCAGCTTGTCCTTGCCGCTGCGGACGATATTGTGCTTGGGACCCTCCGTCGTGCATATCGGCTATATGACCGCATTGGAAAAGAGACGAAGAAGCAGATGTCCGCGTATGTGAATGGGTGCGATATTCTTCTACTTACTTTTGACTGAACTAGCGACTGACGGTCTTGCAGGCTGATCAACGTTCGTCTCGCCCTCGAGGACCGACTTCGCCAGCTGGATCAACGCGTCAATACCACCTTAGCTGCTCCTACGGACATGTGTGCTTCATCGTCTTCAGCGACTCTGGGGGTCACTATAGGCTCCGCGGAAGCGTTCAACCCATCCCACAGTCACGATCACAGTCTCGAGCACCTTGGCTCGAACGACCCGAGCGACGAGGGGTCACGCCCTCCCCTTGCGTCCGATGAAGACGACATCCTCGGATGGATCCTCAAGCTCCGCCTCGCCGATGAATACTGGCGCTTTGCGCAGGGGGTGAACGAGGCCCTGGAGGTGCGCACGATCTTCACCTCAATCGAACTGCTGTCCAAAGCTAATTCCTCCACCAGGCCTTATACACCCGCGAGCTCGGCGTATCTTCCAAAGCTCACAAGCGCCACAAGCACAACCATAAGTCTAAGCGCGCGAAGGGCAAGACAGGCAAGGTCAGCAAGGCATCGACCGAGAAGCCCACTGCGCATGCCACCAGCAAGCCCGTGAAGGCCACGACAAGCAGCAAGTCCACCAAGCACACGACCAAGCGCTCCCTCATCGGCAGGCTTCATCTGCCGTTCTTCCAACGTAAGCGCCGGCACGGGAGTGTGGCGCTTTAAAGCGCCATATCCCGGGGTGCTTTGAGCGCGTCCCGGACGGTGTGAGTGTGGCGCACTGGAGGTACTTGCCGTGTTAGGCGCTATGGCGTGATGAGGTCTGCCTTTGAGCGTTAGCGAAACGCCTTTGCTTCAATCTGCACTGCTTGCCTCAATAACAGTCGCTGCGCTATCGATGGCTGCAGACGCCGTGCCCTCCTTCAGCTGTCTTCCACCACACCTCCGCCACGCCTAACGTCTTCCTTTGCTTCTGTCTCTGCTGCGTCCCGTATCCGAAGTCCCTGGCTAGTAGGCTCATTGTAGGTTTGCGAAGCCCGCGCAGAGCATAGCTTCATATTGATCGCGCGTAGTTCGACGTTCATTGCATAGCAGCTGTGGAATAGTTGTGTGTCGTGACAAAGAACGATGTGTATCAAGAACATGAGGGAGTTAAGTCCCTAATGAGCGAGCCGACCGGTGAAGCAGCGGTGCATCCGCAGACAGAACAGATATGCCACAAAACGTGTAGGGGATGTGAGTAGTAATACAGACAGAGAATGCGAGTATGGCTATAGCAGACGCGCGAATGAGAGAAAGGCAAGCCTGAAGAGAGAATGGGACACGATGCGTGATGGATGCAGAGACGGACGTGGTGGACATGACAGATGCAGCAGTAAAGATGCGCGTCTAGGTGCAAGGGGAAAGGGTGGACGTGAGTCCTCATGCCGACGACGAGTAGTTCTTGAAGACCGAGTCCAGCCACTCCTCGAAGCCAAACCATTTCGCCTTCCCTCTTGCGCCCGTGAAGCCACCGACGACGAGAATGAAGTGCGCGAGGCCGACTACGGGGTGGGTCAGAAGAAAGCAACGGAAAAGGGTCGGGCATACTCACCAGCGATGATCACCGACAAGAACGACGACATCGGGAACTGCTTCTCCGTGGGCGAGACGACGTTCTCCGGGTTTACATCCTCGAGCAGGATGCTGTCAAAGATCCCCCCGTTGAGCTTGAACGCGATGTTCGCCTCCGTCACGATCGCCTCTGCCAAAAGCACGTCAGCACTCGCCACCGCACATGACGCCGCACGCCATCGCACACGACACGCACCCTTCCGCTTCGCGTCGTCGCCCACGCCCCGGTTCATGCCCTCGCGGAACCAGTCCTTGATGCGGCGCATCTCCCCCAGCCCGGCCTTCTTGGAGGACTGCAGCTCCTTGAAGTCGTAGAACGCAAGCCCTGATTCAGGCGCGTTCTCATCCAGGCCGTACGCCTTCGCAATGGTGTGCCGGATCTGCTGCCCGCCGGAGAGGTCGCCGAGATAGCGTACGTAGGCGTGCGCGAGGAGGGGGGAGGGGTCCTCTGACTGCGCGAGCTCGCGGAGGCGCGTCTTGTAGGCGCGCACGGCTGGCGGGGGCGTCGCGCGCAGGCTGAGGTAAGACGGGTGCGCCTTCCACGCGGGGGCATCGAGCAGTCGAGCAATATCAGACGAGATGGCGGAGGCGCGCGCAAGCAGCGTCGGGTTGTAGATGGGCTCGAGGACGGGGTGTGTGGCGTGCTGCTCCAGCGCGCGCTCGAGCTCGCTGCAAGGGGGGTCAGGACAATGGGGCAAATGTGGCGAGAGGGAGCACGCACTCGTAGATCTCGTAGAGCACCATCAGGTAGCGGATGTACTCCCCCTTCTCCAGCTTGCCGCTGAGGAGCTGGGCGGCGGCGTCGCTATGCTCGACGTCCTTGTGGGCCTCCATCGTCCCCTCCTTGAGGAGCGTCGAGACGGGCTTCGAGTAATCGATGTCGGCCATGGTGGTGGGGGTCAGGAGCAAGGGGCGGTTATGCGTCAGCACCAGGCTGCCGGCAGGCGAATGCGTTGAGCTGTGGCGGATGAGGGCAGGCGCTAAAAGCGGGGAGCCGGCTGCCTTCGTGATAAGATCACAGTTGTCAAGATAACGGGCCCAGACCGCTATCTGATCCGAGAGTCCCGGCTGTCGTTGTGGGTCCACGGAGGTGCGCGGCCATAAAATCTATCCCTGTAACTCCTGCTTTAGGTGTCTCAGAGCAGGTCATATAACAATCTACTCTAGATTAGTGACTAATTTCTCCAGCTTCTTAATGCGAACACCTCCAATCGTCCGCTCCACTGCCCTCGAACGCGCCAATTCCCCGACCAGGTCATGATAGACAGCGTCGTGCCGTTTCCAGCCTCCTCTACAGAACATCAGGGAGAGCGAAGTAATATTAGGAAGATGCGGAGCCTTCCCAGGAATGAGGGTCAGGAATCTCAGAAATTCTCGATGCAGTATGTACGAGTTTTCATACTCCTCTACCTCTAGTGATTGTAGTGTCGGCAGGGCATCGAGGGCGGCGTATAGATGCTTCAGTCCGTCCGGCTTCATAGTGACGTCGCAGACTCTAAGGCGGAGGAGCGAGTGCGATTTAAGTAGTGTCCCTTCGGCAAGTCTTCTGAAGGGATTGTCCTCGTCCGACTCGAGGATGCAGCAGCCATGCAAGGTAAGGCTCTCGAGTTTGGGCGTGATTATTGCCTCGAGAAAGGCCCATGTGCCTCCCCGTACCTCAGCCGAGCGAAGGTTGGGCACTTCACACATCTCCGCGAGGGTCTTCACGAGTGGACCATGGTCGCTGTCGTCGCTGTGCTCGTCAAATGCAAGGAGCCGCTCTAGGGTGAGGCGGTGCTGCTTGATTACATAGAGCGCGTTGCGGTGTTCCGTCCCGTGTACGAGCGCAAGGTCCAAAGTCAAGTCGGTAAGCGCCGGCCACACAGGCACCTTGAAGAACAAGTGCTGCGTGCTCACCACCAGCTCCCGCAGATTTGGAGCACCTGCCAACGCCCTCAGGTCTAGATACCGTGTCCCGCATTCCACCACGAGCCTCTGCAAATGCGGCAGACTGAATGCATCTTCCGGCGAACCCTGCAGACTCAGACTGCGCCACCTGTCCCCCGAGGCCCGGGCTGCGAATTTGAACGTCTCCGCGCAGCCTTCCCAATCCACACCCAGCTCGATATCCAGCGGCATCCCCGCCGATCTTTCCAGGAGCGCCTCTATTCGCTCGGGCACGTGCGGTACGCGCCACCTCGGTTCAATATGGATCGTAGTCCACAGCGAGGGGGTAGCGAGCGCAACGCGGCGCCAGTGCGCGCAGACGCAGACGAAGGACGGACAGTGCGTGTCCATCCACTCGAGGTGCCATGTGTCCGGGTAGGCAAGGAGGCAGGCGAAGATCTCCGAGAGCAACTCGGGAGGGAGGAGGCGGATGGGGGCGATGAGGGCGCGACTGATGGCGAGTTGGGCGGATATGTCGTTTTGAAGCGTCTTTAGGCGAGGGAGGTCTGTAGCGGGATGGCTAGGCTCGTTCTTAGCATATTCGAGCTTCGCTCCCTCGACTTCGTTCTGATGCATCGCCTCGGTGCGCGATATCTCTTGGTCGGCTTTGTGTAGAAGAGTCTCCAATTCCGCAATCGCGGTCAGAATCTCGGCCTTCTGGTCCGGAGAGGGAGTAAAGCCATCGCGATGCAGTGTGAGGTTTGCGAGGTCAGCAGCGCGGTCGAGCACGCAGACGTCGAGGCGCGTTCCCGGGGATTCGGGCTCAGACCGAAGTGAGACCATGATCTTGCACGCCTCTGGCCAAGGTACCGATGATGTTTCTATGACTTACTGATATCAGCAAAGATGCTCTGTAGCGACGCGGACCACACCACGCACCTTGACTCTTGGGCGTCGGCGGCAGAACGCAAGCAGGGCTAGATAGTCTCGATGGCCGTTGTGATCACGTGGCGTGCGCCACAAAAGACGGCTTATCGCGTCGACGGTCAAGTCGCGCAACTGCTTTGTTCTTGTACTCTTGCCTCCGTATTCTTCTCCCTTTTGTAAGTCGCCGGTGCACGGAGAGGCGGGAGTAGGAAGCACTACTACATATATGTGAGCTGTACGGGAGAGCACTGACACTACGTTCCTATGAAGGCGACCCAGATATAACCTGCTAGATATCTGGGAGATCCGTAGTCAGCTCCTTCAACCCCTTCACTAACACGCCATCCACAATGCAGTCGGCTCCCCGCAGGCGCATTAACCCCGCCAGTGTGGCCTAGTTGACGAACAAAAATCTGAGTAGCGAGGCGTAATGGACACTCCCCAGAAGGCTATACTGGTTCAAACTACGGCTCGAGTGATTCAGAAATACTACCACTACGCTATGCAAAGTTCCTCGCTTATGTCTGTATCGAAGCGCGTCAGCGCCCGAAGGAAGGCATCGCTGATCTGTTGCTCCGATGCCCGAGACGCCAGTAAGTCCCGCAGTCGCTCTTCTGCCCCACTGGGACGGCTGGCGCCGAAGTATAGGAAGAGCTCCGCTAGCTTGGGTAGACGTGCGGGCGCCTCCCCGGTGCGAGTCAACCACACGATGAGGTCTTTCCGCAGGATGCTTTCGGGTACGACAAAACATCGGCTGTTTTCGACATGCAGCGACTCCAGTGCCGGGAGACCCTCCAGGCATCGATACACGATATCCATTTTGACGTCCTGTCAAGTTGGACGCGAACCAGCTCGAGGGCGCGTAGGGAGGACCCATCGGGCATGCGCAAGATGGAGGATAGCGGACCTGGCCCGTCCTCCTCATAGCCGTGGGCTACAGCAACTTTTCGCAGATTGGGCGCAGCAAGGCAGGTGAGGATGAGGTGCCCGATGCCGGAGACCGTCACGGTGGTGAGATGCGGCATGTGAATGAGTGCGCCGATGGGGAGAGCTTGGGGTGCGAATACTCCGAAATGACCATCCGGATCGTACACCTCGAGTGTCTCGAGCTGAGGTTGGAGCTTGATCTGATTTTCGACAGTCATGAACTCTTCTTCGTTGCACAGGAGGAAGACGAATGTGGCTTCCTTGAGGCTATCCCAGGCGAGCAGGCTGAAGGCTGGATAGCGCATGTCCAAAGTCATTTTGCGTACGTGTGGCGCCTGCTCCAGAAATGTAAGCTGCAGAGGGTCGGCGTTCTCTACATTGGTCAGGGCTTTGACGGCGATGGTGATAGAGTCGAGGAGGGGGAGGGCAAGCTTTTCCTGACGGTCGAAGACATCGTGATGGCCAGAAAGAGAAAGTGACTTCCACCGATAAGCGGAGAGTTTGCCGATAAACTCAATGGCGCGTAGCGCGAGTTCGTCGCGGGGACAGAAATCCACACCCAGGTACGTTCCCTGGCTGGCGTCGTAGCGTGGGACGCTCATGTCGCCGCTGGCGCAGACATGCAGGGGGAGTCGGCGAGATCGAGAGAGGTAATTTCTTATCTCATCTTCGACCGTGCAGGTCCAGCTCTCGCCATACGGAACGTTGATGGCTGTCCAAAGTCGCGGATCGTCGAGAGCCAGAGCGCGCCACTCGCGGCAGACGCGGGCAAAAGCGGGCGTACCGAGGTTCTGCATGAGGATGTGGTACCTCGATACTACCTCGAGAAAGATTTCGGAAAGTATGTCGTGGGGCAGGTTCTGGGTGGTCATCTGGCGTGCGCGTCCTGAGCTAGTACTAGTAGCGTGCTCCGAGCCCGTTGCCGGGTGCTTCTTTGCGGTCATCTGGCATATTGTACTCAGTAAGGGTATGCCATCTTGTCATTCCACGACACATACCTGAGGCGCTCGACACGCAATCTGGCCGATGTCGTATGTGGAGGAGGACAACACGCGTTCGTCGCTCAGCGGGTCGGAAGGCCGGAGCCGAGAGCACGTGGCAGTAGTTATCGGAGCCGAGCGCACGTGTCTCTTCCCCACGGTTCAACTTTCCGCTCGCTACATCACACCGCTTCGGCGTGCACTTTGACAGTCTCCACACCTCCAGATTGTACCGCATTCACAGAATTCTACTATATCTGACTACCCAATCTGACGCTCCTTCAACTTGCTTAAATATTTCTATCCCGCGCCAATGCTTTGAGGGATACACCTTCTGCACTATTGCTCAACCTCTTTGACTCCAGGGCTTCCGAAGGCGCAATCCGTACCCCTTGTAGCGATTCACCCCAAAGGCTAAGCTGAGCTCCGATAGCTGTGGCAGACGCGCGCGTGAAGTCTCGGTGCGAGGCAGCCAGACGAGCAGGTCATTCCAAAGAATGCTTCCTCGTTGGACGAAGCTCCGACTTTTTTTCGACGCACAGAGACTCTAGCGCCGGGATACCCTCCAGACATCAATAAACAGCATACATTTCGATATTCTCATTGAGGTTGACGCAGCAAGAAAGCGGAGGGAGCACGATAAATTCCTTGTCGGGCATGCGCATGATCGAAGATAGGGGACTCGGCCCATCCTCCTCAAAGCCGCCGCGTACTACGACTTTTTGCAGCTGAGGCGCGACGAGGCAGGTGAGGATGAGGTACTCGAGTAGTTCCTGTACCTTGTAGAGTATGAGCAGATGCCGCGACCATTTCCGAAAGTTCCAGACTGACAAGAAAGGAGCCCATGCATTCCAACTACCCAATCTGAAGCTCCTTGCTAATATCCGTCCTGAAGCGCGTCAAAGCGCTAAGGGATACGCCTTCCGCACTCCCATCCGACTCCCTAGACGCTAGGAGGTTCCGCAGGCGGGACTTGGCTCCTTTATGACGATCCTTGCCGAAGTATAGGGAGAGCTTCGTCAGATTCGGTAGGCGCGCGGGCGCTTCGGCCGTGCGAGTCAGCCACACCAGCAGTTCGTAGCGCAGAATAGTGCGCTCGTCAGAGAAGTTTCGATTGCTTTCGATGTGCAGCGACTCGAGCGTCGATAGACGGTCCAGGCATTGATATACGATGTTCATGCCAACATCCTCGTCGAGGATGACGCGGACGAGCTCGAGCACGCGCAGGGACTGCAGCGAGCACTTGGTGTCCATACACAGGATGGACGATAGGACGCCCGGGTCCTCTTCCACATCGCCGTCCTGGTACCCATCTTGAGCGACCAGTTTCTGCAGCTTGGGCGCCAGGATAGAGCAAAGAATGAAGTGTCCAAGGCCGGAAATGGTGCTGCTAATGAGATGCGGCAAGGAGATATCCGAGGAAAAGCGGTGCCCACGACGCGAGAATATATCGCATGAGCCACAGTTGTCCTGTTCGAGGACGGCAAGCGTCTCGAGCCCCTCTTGGGCGTACAGCTCGAAGCCCATGCTCGTGTACTCGTCCCACGAACATTCGTACAGCAGATACGTAGCGTGCTTCAGAGTCTTCCATCTGGGCAGGTGAAAGCATGCGTAGCGTGCGTCCAGGATCATCTTCCGCAAGCGAGGGGCGTGCGCCAGAAACGCAAAAGTCAGCGGGTCTCGGCCCGCATTGAACGAAGTCCTGACGGCAATGGTGATGCTGTCGAGGATGGGGAGCTCAAGTTGTTTCTGTTGGTCGAAGATATTCCGGTGCCCAGATAGAGAAAGAGACTTCCACCTATGCGCGGACAGCACAGCGATATGCTCAATAGCACGCAGCGCGAAGATGTCGAGATGGGATGGGCCTTCATCAAAATTCTCAGACTCGTCCTCGTCTGAGCCCCAGCCGCCAAGCAGCTCAGGATCGCGCATGCGTCCCCTGGCGCGGACATGCAAAGGAAGGTGCCGAGACCGAGAGAGAAACGCCTCTATGGCAGCCTTTGCGGACTCGTCCCAGTTGCAGTGGTACGGGACATTGATGACGGTCCACAGACGAGGATCGCCTAGGGCGGTGGCGCGCCATTCGCGGCAGACGCGGGCGATGGCCGGGGTTCCGAGATTGCGAGAGGCTGCGCGGTATCTCGAGACGACCTCGCGGAAGATCTCGGAGAGGACATCGTGCGGAAGCATACGAATAGGGACGAGGAGGGCGTCGTTGATCTTGAGCTGGGAAACTAGCTCCCGTCGTAGAGCATGCAGGCGTCGGGCCTCCGCGTCGACGCGTGTGAGTTCTGCCGTGAGCGCTGCAGTTGACTGCCTGATTGCATCTCGCTGGGTGTGGTCCAAGACTGCGCCACCGTTGACCATGTCTAGGGACGCGAGCCCGCGCGCTCGATCCAGGACAGAGACCTTCTTCCGGGAGCGCTTCTTCGGCGGCATCTGTCAGAACTCGACATCAGCTACGACAATAGAGCAAGCGATAGCGACACGCACGTTCTGCGCTGAAACTTGAGTTCAGAATGAGTTGGCCAGTTCCAAGGTCGTGCAGCCAAGAGACAAGTCGCGTCGATCGCACAACGCGCGACAATCACAGCCGGCCCGGATGAGCCGCCGCGCCAGTGTTTGTCGCTAGGTCAAGACAGTGTTCAACTTCCCCATGAGCTTCCGTCGCCGTCGCGTGGCCAGCTGCTAGACCAATTGGAGCCTTATGATACTCTTTCATCGGCGGTTGGGGTACAGCGTAGCGTCCCTCACGTCACACCGCGTTTGTGCTATCATGAGGTATTCCCGGTCGATAACCAGCGACAACAGCATAAGTTAGTCCCTAATCCCAAGAGCCACCGGCAGCGGCGAAGTAAATCCAGTAATACATTGTGCGAATTAGTAGTTTAAACTGCTGGTAGACAGATAGCACACGGAGGAGGTCCGCATGACCACGACATCGACACTACCCAGGTCTGGCTAGTAGTTCTGCTTGTGCACCGAATACGTCGACGCGTTGTTGACCGAGTACTGGCTCGCATGCGGGTCGTTCACGGAGTACTGGCTCGCGTTCTGCTCGCGCAGCTTCAGGTACTCGCTCGTCACCGACGTCGCCTGCTCCTTGGGTGGCCCGCGGCTCATGCCGACGCCAAAGAAGCCGCGGCCCTTGCCCGTGCCCCGCCGCCGGCAGCAGCAGCGCCAGATGATGAGGCCGACGACGATGATGACGAAGGCGAGGCAGCCGAGGAGGATGTAGGGCCACCGGGAGAGGATCATCTCCTGGTACTGCTTCTTCTTCTCCTCGTCGCTGACTGGCGACGACTGCTTCTGCGACTCGGGGAGCAGCGCCCACTTGTCGTCGCCGGTGGTGTCCGTGCCGTCCAGGCGCTTCGTGACGAAGTCCTGGTGCGCAGAGTCCGGGTCGGTGACGGAGAGCAGCTGCATGAAGGGGTGGCCGCGGTCGTTGCTGGATGTGGGTACCCAGTCGCCGAAGTCCATGAGCGTGTAAACGTTTCGCACTACGAAGAGAATTTAGTCTCGACATACGACATGTAAGAAGCGAGAACCTACAGAAGCTCATGCCCATGATCATGTCGTAGTTTCCAAGAAGACTGAACGCGGTCGTAATGGGCTGGAACGAGCCAATGCAGACGCGTTCCCCCGCAGCATTCTTAATACCGAAGTTGTCGTCAACGGTGTCAAGAGGATGGACGGGGTACTTGTAGCCACCGAAGTTGAATGTGATGTTCAGCTCCTGGCCACAAGGTATGGTCCAGTATTCGCTATTGGAGTCGTAGACGGCGTTCTTGACGCGACCGTAGATAGCGTCGGAAACTTCGCGGGGAACTTGTGAGAAGGTGAAGCCGGAATCGAAGACTGCGACGAGCTGGCCGTCGGGAGCTTTGGGGACGATGGAGTCGTACTTGATAACGTTACCGTCGGGACCAATGATACCGTTGTCCTTATCGGTCAGCGCCTGCCAATGCTGCTCTGCAGTACCATCAGACGAATTATATTGTCCGGTGGATCGATTGCGCACCTTCTTCCAGCAGCTTGTGTACTGTCTCCACATCAATCTTGGGCATGTCGGTGATATTGCTGAACATGGGTACGAGCTCGCCAATGGTGAGCTGGCCGGTGAAGGGGGTGCTAGGGGAGTTCTTGCGGTCGAGGAGGAAGGTGATGTAGTTGTTCTCGGTGGAGTTCTCGGCGAAGATGCGGGCAAGGGTGGTGTCGGCGGAGTGGTCATCGTCGTCGGGGTCGAGCTCGTCCATGATCGAGGAGCCCTCGTTCGGGCCGATGCCGAGGAGGCCGTCGTATCCTTGAGCATGGATATCGCTGGAGAAGGAGGACGTGTCCTTGACGTTCACTGGCGTATGGTCAGATGGCGGCGCAAGCGCGGCTCTGCAGTTGACACGCACGGAACACCTGCTGGGAGATGGAGAAGTTGCCGAACTCCGCATCGGCAGCGTAGATGTCTCCCTGCGCGTTTCCGACTGCATAGGATAGCGACACGCTCTTGCCAAGGTCCTTCGCGTCCGGCTGGTCGTTGGGGAAGGACACCCAGAGGTCGGAGCTGGTAGCAGGTACATTTAGCCGGCGGGTTCGCGCCCGGTGGATCGCACACGCACCTTCCCGTATCGAGCAGCACTCGTGCCGTAACTCCTCCGAGGGTAATATTACTGATATACTGGGCGTTCCCGGTGTTTGAGATGGGTATGTTCGCCGTGGTGCGTTTGGCGGGTGGGGAAGATGAGCGTCGACCCGGTGCGTACTGCTCCATCGCTCGTCGTCGTTCGTGCGCCAGGCGGTGCGCGGGGGGGCTCCGCTTCAGCGGTGCGTCCGCGGGGAGTGAGCGTTTGGTGAAGGCGCCGACGGGCCCCGAGCGTCGTGCGAGCCCCGCGTCCTGCGCGTCGTGGTTCGGGTGGATGACATGGAAGGGGAGCTTCACGGCGAGGACGTCGATATGGAAAGAGGCGAGAAGAAGAAGAAGTAGAGGACAGGGGAGGTGCATCTGTACGCGACACGGTCGGTCAGGAGGACGGCGCCGGGATTTTCGTCCGTCGGGCGGGAACTAAGGAAAAAAAGAATGAATATTCGACGAGAACCGGATGCCACGCCGAACGAGGGTTTGGGGAACGAGCGACACGTCCACGATGGGGACTGCAGATGATGGTTCTGGACAAGAATACTCGTGTTTCTCGATTTAGTTCTCGTCGTCAGGTACGAACGCGCCGTGCGACTCGCCGAGGAGCCTCGGCGTCCCATGATCTACACAGCCTTGGCAGACTCTACTGTCTGCGGTCGTCGCCAGCCAAGTCGCTTTCTGTCGGCTGAAGGCCCATTCAAGCTCTCGCACCTCAGGATTTGAGGGAGAGAGGCCGAGCAGGAAAATTCGTTAGGGATCTTGAGCCCCAAAATTACTTTGACTGCGGCGTAATCCATACAGAGGAAGTAGTATAAAATGCAAATATACCGGACAGGCACTCTACTAAGGACTTATCGCAGGCAGGCCGACTCGCTGAGATCGCAGTGGGGATTTTGAGAGAGAGATGGAAAGTTGAACTTCAACTTCGGACCGGGACAAGGACGCTAGCACGTGGACCATCGGAGACAGCCGGTCGAAGGAGGACCGGGCTTGAGGCTCGAGCTCAACTCAAGCTCCCACCTTGCCCTCCCCCCATCTTCAGCGACCGTTCTCATCTAGGAAAACTTGCCTGTACAGAGACACTGTGTCTACATGGGAACTCCTCTCGACAGAGCGCGGCAAAGGGCGCACCTTGACATGCAGCGCGATGGAGTCATTCTCTCCGAGTCTCAAAAGCAATGCATCGTCCAATCCACCAAGGAGCTCAGAGCCGAGATCGCGCGACTCGACGCACTACGTCTCGAGCTCATCGCACAGATCGACATCAACAACTCCATTCTGGCACCGGTGTCGAAGTTACCCAACGAGATCATGTCCTTCATCTTCGACCTTGCACTGGCAGACGTACGCGTTCGCGATAAGAACTTTGGCGAGCCATCTCTCGCGAGGGTCTGCCGTGTATGGCGTACCGTCGCGCTCAGCACCCCGCAGCTATGGACGGAGGTCAACATCCCGACTGATCTTGAACCCCCTTCAAAGAAAGTCATCTCGACGTACATGGCGCGCTCTGGGCAGCTTCCCCTCCACATCTTCGTCGACGCGTACATGTGGCAGTGCTTGGAAATTGATGAGGACGAGTGGAAGACTGCGGCGAGAGTTCTGCGGTACGTCGCGCAGCTGTCGGCGCATAGGTGGAAGAGGCTGGACATCACCGGCGACTTCCTCGTCTTTGCCAGACAGGACCAGCTGGAGTTGCCGATTCTAGAGACGGTGTCCATTGCGCCTATCTCTTGGCTGGAGCACGAGGAGGAAGACGCGGACAAACCGCAGTTGCCGCTCGACTTCCTAGCGAACGCGCCCAACGTACGCGACGTGACCCTCGAGGCCGCGTATCCCAACGTCCGCCTCCCTTGGCAAGACATCCCCCGCATGACATTCAACATCCGTATGGCAGATGACGAGGAGCTTGGCCGAGTAGTCGACACCATGTCGCGGCACAGCGCGAAGCTGGAGACGCTCTCTGTCCTCCATGGCCGTCACTACCCGTTCGCCTTCCCGCCCTCAGTCTCGACCGACACTCAAATCACTGTCCCAACGCTCACCGATGCCACATTCTCTGGCTTGGGATATATGGCGCTCGCTCCTTTGGAAGCCCCGAAGCTCGCGAGCATCACCATGCGCGATATGGGGCAGGAGCGCATGCGGCCGGGCCCGTTCACCACCCTCCACAATGTCGCGCAGCGCACAAACTTCGCGCAGACTCTCCGCCGCCTCTCCCTCGAAGGCATTGTGTGGCTAGGGTCGCTCGGTGCCGTGCGCCAGTGCCTGGGAGCTCTGGTGCACCTCGAGGAGCTGCATGTTGCGGTATCGAAGTCGGGCCAGGTCAGCAAGAAATACATGGAGAATGCCAACGACCTGCTATGTTATAGGTTTCTAGATTGGCTGACTCGCGCGGACGACCCATTGCCGTCCGAGCCCCTCCCAAACCTCACGTCTTTATCGCTGCGCTTTGGTTATCCGTGCGACGATGACCTTGAGGAGCGGGTGGTTGACCTGGTAGAGTCCAGGGAGAACGCCATAATTATCGAGGGCGTGACACACAAGGCGTTGGCGCGGTTCACGACGGACCAGGACTTCAACTTCCACATACCCGCTCCTGGTAATCTATCAATTGTTACTTGATATACTGCTCTATAGATTTACGAGGACGAGCCCTACACCGGAAAGCTTGGGATATAGATTGCTTGGTACTACTAGTAGTAATCAGAGTCGCATTGCACACGTGGTCGCGATCGTCCATGAGCGAGCTCCAAGCTTGTCTTGAACCTTCATGATCTCCCCATTACCACCCCTCAGATCACCCTGCCCCGTCTATCGCAGCGGACAGTCCTGTGTCGCGTCCTGTACTTCCTCTCACGATGCCGGCATGCGTTGCGCCCACACTAGGTCACGCACCCGCAATCTATTGTGCTGCCACGGTTACCCCTTGTAGCTTCGAAAGCCATATATAAAGGTGTCAATGGGCTCTTTCCTTCTTGCCTCCGTTTCCCCTTCACTGTCCTCTTTGTGGCGAGCTTCCCTTTCCTCGTTCTTCGCTGTCGTCACATAGAATCAAGCGCCAGACGTGTTTCGAACTCACCATAGACGACCCCTCCGCCGTATTCAAGTTACGATCCTTACAGCCATGCCGACGCTGGACTATACCCTCGGCATACAGAGCTACCCCATACGTCGAGGCAAGCGGCCTAGCGGTGCGCCACATTCACACTCGTCCGCATCCGACACTGATTCCATCCCAGCCCGCCGCAAACACCCCTACCCTTTCTCGTTCCGCGAGACACCGTTGTTTACTTCTCAAGATCTTCTAGACGAAGGCGAAGACCTTCTTTCCCCGACGCCCTCCTTTCACCGATCGCGCTCACCCTCCCTCGATCATCGACCGCTTCCGGATTCGGCGCGGACGAGCGAGTTGGAGCAGGATCCTTTCTACTTTGCGCCTTCGTCGCCTGCGAAGTCTTCCGTGTCACATTCTTCGCATGGTAGCTGCAGGAAGTCATTCACGGGCCGCAAGTCGGGCGTGCAGCGTCCCAAGCGGAGGTCGTTCTGCCAACAACGCCGTGGGGAGCGTCGTGTTCATGGCGCCACATATCGTGCGCAGCCCACTGGGGACGTTCCTCGTCCTGTATTCAACCCGGTCAACTGGACCGGTGGAGGTGGCGATACTCGTCCTGCGAATTCCAACGACCTGAGCCCTACGCAACCTGCTCAGTCCATTAAGACAAGCCTATCTTTCATCCTGAATGCGCCGGATGACCAGGCTTTGTGGCGACGGCCATGGGATAGCGGCGACGGTTGTGCGCGTGCGGAGCAAGAGTCCGTTGTTTCGCAAGCTCTCTTGAAGTCGACACGCGATGCATGCGATACGCAACCTCTTTCCCCTCCACTGTCGGCATCGCCTCAACCGTTGGATTGCGACGCCCCTGTTGTTCCCATTTGCGTCGCCAAACCCGGTTTCCCACGGATACCCTTGCCGCCGCTGCTCATCGACCTTTCTCTGGACGATGAAGGAGACCTTGAGGAGGATGCTCCGCTGCAGTTGCAGTATCCAGACTCGGCCTCGCCACACGCCGAGTCGCCCGAGGAGCTCACTGTTCCGATCGCGAGGAAGTGGCAGACGAATCTGAAGACGAATGCTCCGAGCGACGATGCTATGGAATGCGCGGCTGAGAAGGATGGCGCTGATCCTACCATGCCAAAGACCGGGTCTTCTTTGACTGTCGCGCAGGCCGCGACAGGCGATCGTTCTTTTCGATCTTCGGAAACGACCTGCGACGGCCTCAACGATTCCTGCGCTGCTACGAAGCAGCCTGTGCAGTCCGACGACTCTCCTATCGAACCGAACGACCCTTTTATCAACTCGAACGCTAACGACTACGAGCGCCCCAAGCCCGACTTCGCCCTCCACCCCCTCGTTGAATCCGACCCCGCTGTCCTCGGTCCAGCCATCCTTGTCTTCAACGACCTCGTTGACGCGCCCAAGGGTCCGGGGAAGAAGCCCAGGATCCCGAGGGATACGAAGTTTGCGTTGAAGGTGAATGCGCGGACGAAGCAAGGCGAGTCAGTGGCAGATGTGACGAAGGCGAGGGTGGAGGCCGCGAAGGTGGAGGGGGCGAAAGCGGAAGCGTGCAGGCCGTACTATAGAGAGGAGGTCGAGGAGGAAGAGATGAAGAAGCCCTGCGTTGTAGGCCCCAGGATCCCGGAGCCTGTCTGCAGGGCGAGGAAGGCGAAGACGTGCTCGCAGGCGCAAGCGGTCACAGCCTCTACCGGCGACATCCAGACAGGAACCTCTCCCGAACCTGCCTTTATCTCTGCGTCTCTTCCTCCCGCTCATTCCTCGTCTCCCTCTTGTGGCCCTGTCTTCCCGGCGACTGCAGAGCCCTTTCCTACCAATATCGACCCTGAGATCCGTTCCCGCCGCGGCCGGCCTCTCCGTCCCCAACAGCGCGAGGCCCGCGCGCGCAGGGACGCGATGGAGCAGCAGAAGAAGGCTGTCCTGCTCGCGTTCCGGGACGCGGCGGCGAAGGCGAGGCGAAGGGCGGGCATCTTCCGTGCGATGATGCGGGCGATGGAGGATACGATGGAGATGGAGGATGTGAAGTGGGGGAGGGTGGGTAAGGTGAGGGAGGTTGTTGGCTCCCGGGTGGGTGAGGGTTGTCAGTCGGTCATCGACGGAGGGCGCTCACTTTCCCTTGCTCCTATGTTGCCTGTGGTGACTTCGTCAGGACAACAATCGCTGTCTACCGAATCCCGCGTTGAACGCGGACCTCTTCACCACCAGAACGGCGCGAAGTCAAGTGAAGACCGCCTGCTGGCGCTTGCTGAGAGCGCAGCTTCCGCGTCTCGTCAACAAGGGACAACTTCCCTTTTGAAGATTTCAAGGCGTGAGTCCATCGAGTCTGAGTCGTCCGCCACATCTTCGAGCCTCGGGGATCGTCCCCGTCGCATTTCCTTGCAAGCGTACCTCAAGCGCAAGCGCGAGACTATTGGCGAACCTGATGGGGACAACAAACGCTGTCGACGACTTTGACCGCATTCTATCGGGATATTCTATCTGAACATCTTATTCTATTCCTTACGAAACATTGACGACTTGACATGATATATGTATGCCTCTGCTCACCTTCTCTCTGGATAGTCGTTCCATCTTAATACCTCCTCACCTGCACGTTCCTTATCGTACTGTTTCTGAATCCTGTTACGCTGTAGCCCTAGTTCATGTCGTCTACATGTTGTCCAGTATCCAGTATTCACATATCTATAACAATGGTACCCACATCTTTCTTCCGCCAACGCGCCGAATGTTGAGATCGAGCCCGAGGTGCCGAACTTCAACTTCGTGGGTCCGCATGGGTCCTCGTCACATTGGCGGTCCGCCGCCCTAAGTTTCCGCACCTCTCCTCCTGCGTTCATCTGGCTATTGTTCATATCCTCCTACTTCCCCTTAACTCTTACTTGAACGACAGTACACTGTCAGACCACTCCTGAAGACGCGAGAGCCTGGCCCGTTCGCGGCACAATAACGCAGTGCCTACGAGCCCAGCCCGCGGCGGCGTCTTCAATAAACTCGTACCATGGCCTCCCCTAGCTCATCTAAACCGGCATCCACGACGTCTTCAGGAAAGGATTCCAGTGCGTGTACTTGGAACTGCGCGGGGGAGCGGCGACGCTGACAGTGCGCGGCGCAGACACGTCAGAACCACTCTACCAAGTGAAGCTCCTCGCCGCGATCCGCAGCGGCGACCCCGCCCTTATCCACCCCTTCCTCGCGGAGATTGGCAAGGATAGGCGAAAGTCGGTCGACAAGGATGGCGACCTGGATACGGGAGCAGCGGCGCTACATCTCGCCGTCCGATGCGCGTCGGGTGCGTGGACTTGACGATCCCGCCGTGCGTGTGCTGACAAGAGATCCAGTGGAGACGGTCGCCCTGCTGCTCTCCCATCGCGCGATCTCGCCCAATGGCATCCATCCCCCCGGGTCCGGCACCACTCCCCTCCACCTGGCTGCCTCGCTCGGGCGGGCTGACATCGTGAACCTCCTGCTCGAACAAGAGAACATAGACGACACCATCGTAGACTCGCAAGGCCGGAACTGCAAGGACGTCGCGCGGGGCAAGGCCGTCGTCCGCGCCATCGAAGGTGCGTAGTGCAGCGCATTCGCTACGCCTGACCTCACCCCCGCACTCAGATTCTCGATCCTTCCTCAACGCACGATATCGCTCGCTTCTGCATTCCTATATCCTCTCTCCACCCGATTCCCCGCCCCCGCAGGGCCTCATAGAACTGCTCGAATCCCCACGCATCAAGTTCGTGAACCTCAGTTATCTGGACGACGACACGGGGACGTCATTGCTGCACGAGGCGGCTAAACGGCGCGATCTCCGATTAATTGAGCTGGCTGTGCGAGCTGGCGCGGATGTCTTCGTGCGCAATCGGAGGGGTAAGATGCCATACGAGGGGACTGGCAAGGACGACAAGGTCCGCGTGTTTTTGCGGCAATGTGCGTTTCGTCTGGTTCCTGCCTTGCAATTTACTGACCTTCCTATCAGACGCCAATCACGACGCGACGTTAATCCAGAACCAGGTTCTATCCTCGCAGCCACCGTCCTTGCAAGGCTACCTCAACAAGTATACCAACGTCGCAAAGGGCTACAACACGCGATGGTTCGTTCTGAAGGACGGAGTGCTCTCATGTAAGCGGCCCTTCTGCTATCCGGCCCGCATCCAGTCATCCTCATGATACTCACAACGCACAGACTACCGGCACCAAGAAGACGAAACTATAGCAAGTCGAGGATCCATATCAATGAAGACCGCTATTCTGAAAACGCCTCCCGGACAAGATAAGCTGCGGTTTGAAGTGCACTCTATGCCATCGAAGGGCCACCACTCCGGCGTGCAGAAGTGGTACATGAAGGCGAATCACCCCGTCGAGGCCCACCGCTGGATTCAGGCCATCAACCAGAGCATCGAGTGGTACAAGCGCGACGATATCAGCATTCAGAGCACGGATTCGGTGGGCGAGCAGTCGCCAGCGGCGCATCAGACGATTCGGGGCAGTGTTACGAGCCTGTCGATGTCTATGCATCGCCATGGCTCGAGCAGAACGCACCGGTCGAATGAGGCAGCATCGTCAAGCTCCCACCTCGACGACAAGAGCGCACGAGACGACACAAGCGATGCGGGTGCGAGCCCGCGGCCCGACGATGACCGCCGAGAAGATGACGAGGACGCATCGGAGTCAGACTCGGACTCGCGGCGGGGGCGCGTACCTTACGAGGATACATTCGAGCTCCAAGGCAACACCGCCGCCGCACAGCTCGAGCTCACTCTGCAACTCTTCTCGAATCTCGATTTGCCCCTCGACACGCCCCCGCGGACGCGTGAGCTGAAGACCGCCCTCGGCGACGCGCTGCGTACGGCGCAGAAGCTCGTGTCGGAGCACGTCGGGATGGCGAAGGAGCGCGACGACTGGTGGCGGAAGCAGCTCGCGAAGGAGCGCAGCCGCGCGGCGGTGTGGGAGGAGAGTCTCGCGGCGGTCGTCCGGGAGGGAGAGGAGCTGGAGAAGGAGCTTCGTGCAAGAAGTCGAAGACGCGGCAGTCGCATGTTCGATCCCGATAACGCGGGCATGGGCACGGTGAAGACGCTGACGCTGCGCCCTCGAGCGTCGTCGGTGGCGCAGGAGGTGCGCGTGCCGTTGCCGGAGGTGTTCACGCCCGCGGAGGAGACGCTGCCGACGCCGAAGCCGGAGACGGCGGACAGACCGATTCTGACGCCGAGACGCTCGACGCAGGCGACGCTCACGGTGCGCGAGACGCTCTCGCCCGCGGCCATGGACGACGGGGAGAGTTACGACACGGACGAGGAGGATGAGTTCTTCGACGCGATTGAGGCGAATGCGATTCCGAACCTCGAGGTGCCGGCGCCGCTGAAGAGCCCGTCGCACGACGAGACGGACTTGCCGCCGGGGTATGACTACAAGCCGTACGAGGGGTATAGGCACTTGCGGCATGAGCTGCCGCTGAGCGCTGACGACCGGCCGAGCGTCAGTCTGTGGAGCGTGTTGAAGAATAGCATCGGAAAGGACTTGACGAAGATCAGTTTCCCGGTGTCGTTCAACGAGCCGACGAGTATGCTGCAGCGTATGGCGGAGGACATGGAGTTCTCTGAGTGCTGTGAGTCGAGGATGCACTTGCACCTGAGAGCGAAGGCTGATTTTCCCTGCAGTGGACGTGGCGGCGAAGGACCGAGACGCTCTGCGGAGAATAGCGTACGTCGCGGCGTTCGGCATGTCGAACTACTCGTCGACGATCGGGCGCATTGCGAAGCCGTTCAATCCCATGCTGAGCGAGACGTTCGAGTACGTGAGCTTCGACAAGGAGTACCGCTACGTGTCCGAGCAGGTCAGCCACCACCCGCCGATCTCGGCCTGCTGGGCGGAGTCGCCGCTCTGGCACTACTTTGGGGAGGTACGCGAGATAAGGACCGCATCGTCAAGAGCGACGTAATTGACGTGCTTTTGTTCGCCTAGGTCGACGCGAAGAACAAGTTCACGGGCAAGTCGTTTGAGATCCGCCCCACGGGGGTCGCGCACGCGGAGCTATTACTACCGGAGGAGTGGGCGCCTGACTACCCCAAGTCGGAGAAGTTCAAGGGCAAGGTGGTCGAGCACTACAGCTGGAAGAAGGTCACGACGTGCGTCTCGGGCTTCATTTTGGCACAGCCTTCGATCGACCACTACGGGGACATGGTGGTACGTGGATGATCTGCGTCCGTGACTCGAGTTTTCGGCCTGACTAGAGTGCAGGTGACCAACCACCGCACGGGCGACCAGTGCATTCTGACGTTTAAGCCGCGCGGCTGGCGGGGGCGGGACGCCTTCGAGATTGCGGGCAAGGTTGTCGACGCCTCTGGGCGCCTTGTATATGAGATTGCCGGCCGGTGGAACTCGCAGCTCATCGCGCGCCTGGCGACGGATGGCAGTGGGCACATACACCCTGACATGAGCGTCAGCGGACCGGGCTCGCCTTCGGCGTCGTCCGACTACCTGCTGCTCTGGCGCAACTCGGAGAAGCCGCCTAGGTCGCCCTTCAACCTCACGCCATTCGCGATCACCCTCAACGACTGCCCGAAGGACACCCTGAAGCCGTACGTGTGCCCGACGGACTGTCGCTTGAGGCCGGACCAGCGCGCGTTCGAGATGGGCAAGTGGGACTTGGCGAACGACTTGAAAGTGGCGCAGGAGGAGAAGCAGCGTGCAATTCGGCGCGCGAGGGAGGAGGGGAAGTTGCCGCCCCACGCACCTCGTTGGTTCCGCGCGGAGACGGATGGGGATACGGGCGAGCGGGTCTGGGTGCCTTCGAAGGTCGAGGGGAAGCTGGAGTATTGGCTCGAACGCGAGCGGTGTTGGAGGGAGGGTGGCAGGGATAGGACGAAGTGGAAGGAGGTCGACGAGATCTTCATCGAGGAGCCCGAGTCTTTATCATCGTAAGTCTTATTAGGATCCCTCTGAATAGTGTAAGGACAGCACAGTCGAATGTAGAACTAGTTACCGTACATAATGCATATGGACAGCCAGGCGACGGACAAGATCGCAGATGAAAATTTGGGGCGAAGTTTGGGCCGGTGGGTGCCTATTTGCGCGGCGTCAACAGGTGTAAGCAGGTGCGCTGCTCTGGACTCTTCCGGGTTCCTGCAAACCCTCTTGGCCCTTTGACCTGGTACGCAATCTGCACCTACATCTCCGCTATGATTAGCTCACAATACGTTTAGGGATCACACAGAAGTGAGCCGACTGACGTCCTCTAGCTTCGCCGTGTTCTTGTCATAAAAAACCTGGTTGCACGTGCGGGGGACCTCATCGATGCCGGCGGCGTATTGGGGAGTATATATGTGATCGAGTCAGAACGGACGGTGAGTGCACCATAATTTTTCATCATGTCGCGTCTGAACGAAGGGCTCATCGAGCTCAGCAGGCCCTCGACCTGTCACTTCAAGGATCCAGATGACTTCACGGACTCTGCGCCTCGGACACCGGACATCGAGAGCCCGCCTAATAGGTCCACACCGGCCGTCAACGAGTCGGCTCTCTACCCCGCGGATGGAGGTCTCCATGCGTGGTGTTTTGTACGCATTCTCTTACCCCGTGGGGTGTGCCACAATTGCTGACGCCGAGCAGATGATAGCTGCCTTTTTCGTCGAAGCTATCGCGTGGAGCTTCCCGTTCTCCTATGGCGTGTTTCTCGAGAGTGAGTCCTTGCCTTCGCAGCTGAGACGCCTTCTGATTCTATCATCTTTCAGGCTATTTAGACGATCCCGTATACGCATCGCAGAAAAACGCGGCGTCTTTACTGCCATTGGTCGGCACGATTTCGTCCGGCATACAGTACTGCTCAGGTTGGTCTTCTTCTCCAACTTCTAGCTTTGTCTGTTATCTCATCTTCGCGCAGGACCATTTCTTTACCCCATCATCATCAAGTATCCCCAGGTCCGTATGCCAGCTGTCTGGCTAGGCGCCGCGCTATGCGCATCCAGTCTCTTCGCCGCTAGCTACACTACCCAGGTTGGTAACTTGTACGCTGAAGTTAGATCTTCGTGCTGATACGATGGTTCTTCCTCACAGATCGTCACGCTCGTAGCGCTCCAAGGCGTCCTATACGCCATAGGTGGAGGTAGATCCGCTCTGTCCACTCTCCGCCACCAACTGCTTACCTCTTATCACCCCAGCTCTCGTCTACACGCCAACCATTTTGTTCATGTCCGAATGGTTCATACGCCTGCGCGGCACCGCCAGCGGCATCATCTTCGCCGGAACCTCCGTCGGCGGACTCATTCTCCCACTCGTCTTCCCGCCCATAATCGCCAAACACGGGGCGCCGTACACCCTTCGCATGTTCGCCATTTCCATCGCGTGCATTATGTTCCCGCTGCTGCCGTTCAATAAGGGCCGCCTGCCTATCAGCAAGGTTCGCGGCCCTGCGCCGCGTGCGAGCAATCGCGACTTCCTCAAGAATATGTCGTTCTGGATCTATATCCTCGTCGACTTGATTCAGGGCTTTGGGTATTTTATGCCTATTGTTTGGCTTCCGAGTACGCCTTTCTAACATTCTGAACGCGGAGTCATACTGAAAGTGCGTCTACAGCCTTCGCGAGCGACCAGTCATTCAGCTCCCTGCAATCTGCTATAGCCCTGGCTGCCCTCAACGGTCAGTGAGCCCCCTATCATTCTAGTACATGCGCTGATTACGTTTGCAGGCGCCTCCGTCTTCGGTGGCCTCTACATGGGATACTTGTCAGACCGCTTCAACTCCTGGGCCTTAGCGCTCGGCTCGCTCATCACAACCTGCCTCGCCACGTTCATCCTCTGGGGCGTCGTCGGCAACACCTTCGCCGGCCTCATCGCATTCGGCATCGTCTATGGCATCGTCGCAGGGGGCTTCAGCACGCTGTGGACGACCTTTGCGCGCACATATGCTAGTGAGTCCCCCCTTCCCCCCTTTGCGTCCGTGTCTCCCTCCACGCCATACTGACAACTACTCGCAGAAGAAGAACCAGGCCTCTCCTCCACCCTCTTCGGCTACATATCCATGTGCCGAGGGATCGGCAATGTCCTCTCCACCCCCATCGCCACCGCCCTCATCGGGAAGAGCGCGCACGCGATGGCGGGCTCCTCGACTGGCTTCTCGGTCGGTGGTGGGCGATTTGGGAGCATGATCCTGTACTCGGGCACCTGCTTCGCGGGCGCCGCTGGGTTAGCGGTGCTTGGTTGGAGGTCGGACATGTGGGCCTTGCGTCGTCAGTGATGGCAGCTAAAAGTATAAGTACACAAAAGAAGGCGGTAAGGAGGGACGAAGGGCCATGATGGCGTGTTGGACTCATTACTTACCGGACTTCACTCGTATAATTGGAAGTTGTGTAGAATAAGCAATGTACAAAGGAATCAGGGCACATACAAAGAAGACTCAGTTGCATTCTAGCGTCCCCACTTCAGCATCCTACTTCGCGACAAGAGACAATGAAGACCGACTTGAGACGTCCCTGACTCGTTCTGACGTTCGAGCATACGAGTGTTAGTGAATAGAAATACAGTGCACAGCGAAGATACAAGACATAAACAAAGCACAGGGCGACGACAACACAACAAGCATCTAGACGGCCCGCCTCAATCCGCACTCGTCTTCACCTTCTTCTTCGGCGGCGCATCCTCGTCCTCATCCGCGTCCTTCTTCTTCGCCGCCTTCGGCTTCGGTCGCGGCTTGGGCTTGGGCTTATCATCGACATCCATCCCATCGTCCCTATCCTTCTTCGCCGCCTTTTTCTTCGGCTTCCCGCCCTCCTCGTCCACGTCCATCGCGTCGTCCGCCTTCTTCGCTTTGGGCTTGGGTTTGGGCTTTGGCTTCGACGCCTTCGGCTTGTCGTCGTCGTCCTCGGCGTCGCTGCCCTCGGGCGCGGAGGGCTTCTTTTTCTTCTTGGGGGCCTCGCCGTCCGCGCCCTTCTTGGCCTTCTTTTCCTTCTTTTTCTTGACGACCTTCGCGACGTCGCGGTCGCCGCTGGCGTCGGAGGCGGTGGCAGCGCCGGAGTCGTCAGACTCGTCCTCGCTGGGCGAGCCCTCGTCGGTCGAGGAGGCCTGGAAGTCCTCTGTAGGGTAGGGCCTGTCAGCGTCCGACCTTCTACGTAGCATGAAGCATCGCACCGTCGTCTTCGCTATCATCATCGTCGTCCAGCGCGCGTCTCTTCGGCACGTCCGAGCCCACACTGCGCATCTCCTCGTCCTCGTCATCGTCGTCCCCCAGGTCCGCCTGCATCAGCATCTCCGCATCCGGCACGCTCTCGCTCTTCACCTTCAGCTTGCTCGCCTTCAGGAACTTCTCCACGCCCTCGTACTCCTCCTTCGCGATGCTCGAGAACGTGTGCTCCGGCCCCGAGCGCGTCTCCACGCGCAGGTCGAAGGTCCGCGAGCCCGTGCCGCCGCCGACGCGGGAGAAGATGGCGGCGTGGATGTCGGAGAAGTCGATGAGGAGGGGCTGCTTGGAGACAAAGAAGAGCTGCTTGTCGAGGATGAAGAGGTCGCCTTGGACGGCCTTTAGGTTGGCTTTGATGCCGGGGTGGTCGGCGGTGGACTTGAAGCCGCCGACGCCGATGATCTTCTTGCCGGTCAGGCCCTTGAAGATGGCAGATACAACCTCGTATGTGGGCTTCTCGTAGCTCTTCTCGAGTGTGCCGTTGTATTTTGCGAGCTGCTCACTGGATGGAGGTTAGAGAGTGGCGCGGAGGGATCGAAGCGTCACGCACTCGGTCATGTTCAGCTCGGCGGTGATCTCCTCTTCGTGCGTGAACTGCATGACGAGGTAGCTGTAGCGCGTCTGTCCTTGACGAATGGGGGTGTTTAGGCCAAGCTGGCGAGGCGTCAGACGACGCCGCACACATCATAGGTGCCACTCACGATGAACAAGACGTGGTTGTCGTCCTTCGCAAGCAAGAACAACCTCGAGATGCTCGTGTAGACGATCTTGTAGTCGTACGTCTTGCCGCGCAGCCGTAAAAAGTCGGGGAACATGTCCAGATCGTACCGCCCGCGCGGCGTCAGAATGAGCACTTCCTCGAAGCTGAGGATCATGTCGCCCGACACCTGACCGATCTCCGCCTTGTCCTTGATGAGGTCGTGGAACACCTGGGCGGCACTGATCTCCTCCTCGTCGTCCGACTGGCCCGCGTCGCTCGCGGACTCGCCCTTGAGCTTTGTCTGCACGCCAGGGACGTGGAAGCGAATCTCGACCATCTCGTCGCCCTGCGGGCGAACGCTCTTGGACGTCGTGAGCCCAGAAAACTCGAGGGAGACTTCAGTGCGGCCGGCAATGTTCGAGTTGGCAACGTTCTGGAGGGGGAGCTCGAATGCGACGCGGTCCGAGACGAGGAAGGCGAGGTCTTGACCCTGGAAGTCGGTGTCGCCCCAGTTCCAGCCCTTGAAGGTGATCTCCTTGGTCTCGATCGCGACGCTGAAGTAGTTTTTGAGGAGTGTAGCGAGCTTGTCGTGGTCCTGGGTGCCAGATGAGCAAGTTTTGCGGGTTTGACGCGCGGGGGACGCACCTCGCGCGCAAAGCCGTCGAAATGATGCTTCTGGTGGTCCTTCACGCCGACGCGCAGTTGGTAGTTGCGCGCGACGCGTAGCCACTGCGCCCACTTGATGTCGTCTGCTGGAAGCGCGACGATTGGCTCCCCCTCGGAGCCTTTCCACGCCATACCACTGCTTGCGACGCGGAGTTCTGTTTTCTGTCAGCCGCTGCCACTGGCGATGACCGCGTGACTCACTGCCCACGCTGGATCCCAGACCATGGTATATGTTGTCGAACTGCGTGCTCGACATCGTGAGGGCGGCAAGATGGTGGTCGACAGCAAGACGCGTCGCGGTCGCGTCCAAATGATCAGCGCGGGCCGGACAAACCTCCCGAAATGGCAAAGGCCCCTAGGAGCCGGTACTGGCGCGTAGCTCTTCACACTCCTTCCAGAGCATCCATGCACTCTCTTGGAGTGCTATCACTCTGCTCTATCATGTACAGGGGGTCAGCAATTTTACCGAGGGAGAAAGGACGACTTGCGGTTGCGCACGGTGAAATCCTTCCTCTTTAGGGCAGCACGGACATCATAGGCTAAGCGCCGGACCCCGCAGCTTGACTTTGTACTTTACGCCCCCATCTTTAATCAACATGGTGTCGATGTCGATGGACCTGGAGAGCAGGTCTCGCGACATGCAGGAGCGCACCTTCTGCAAATGGTCACTACACCTCATCCCCCACCGCATGCATGGCGTCTGATCTCCATTCCGCAGGCTGAATACGAAGCTCGAAGCCAATGGGTATCCGCCGATGAGATCCCTTGTAGACGACTTGTCGGACGGCGTACGACTGATACAGCTCATGGTGCGTGGTCAACGGCTCTGACGAGGAAGTGTGCTGAACAAAGAACAGGAGATCATGGGTACGGTGGCTGAGAGAACCACAGCGGACAGTGCTGATCGCGCACTCAGGCGACGTCTCCCTGGGGCGATACAACAAGAACCCGCGGATGCGCGTACAGAAGGCCGAGAATGTCAACAAGGCGCTCGAATTCATCTTCTCCCGCGGCGTGAAGCTCACCAACATCGGGCCTGAGGGTGCGTCCGTCCTCCCTGCGACGCGTCCAATACCTTGTTGTCCCACAGACGCTCATCCACACCCCCAGACATCATCGACGGCAACCTCAAGCTTATCCTCGGCATGATCTGGACCCTCATCCTCCGCTTCACCATCGCCGACATTAGGTGTGTACCCCGCACCACCCCGCCCCGCCTCCCCACACCCCTCTGACCTCGCAAGCCAGCGAAGAAGGGCTGTCCGCGAAGGAAGGCCTCCTCCTCTGGTGCCAGCGCAAGACCGAGCCCTACAAAGAGGTCGACGTGCAGGACTTCACGTACAGCTGGCAGGATGGGCTCGCGCTGTGCGCGCTGATCCACTGCCATAGGCCGGATTTGATCGACTATGATAAGTTGGATAAGGTCCGTCGGGTTCTGGATTGCGGTCGGGATGGTTGGTGGGAGGGGCAGAGGGGACACTGGGCTAACCCGCACCAAGGCAGACCGGCACGGCAACACGCAGCGCGCTTTTGATGTTGCCGCTGAGCATCTCAACATCCCGCAGCTGCTCGAGGTCGAGGACTTGTGCGACTCGGTGAAGCCGGACGAGCGCAGTGTGATGACTTACATCGCGAGCTTCTTCCATGCGTTCTCGAGTATGGGTGCGTGATCTGCATTGGCGCGCCATGCGCATCTCCCTCACGATGCCTTGTAGACCAGGCAGAGACCGTATCGCGACGAGTCGAGAAGTTCGCCGAGCTTATGCAATCGGTATGGGTGTCAAGGAACGACTACGAGCGAAGAGTTCGACTGGTACGTTGCTCGAAGACACTTCATCAACATCGTTGACGCCCTTCTCATGAACTTGACAGCTCCTCGAAGCCCTTTCGAACGTCCAGAAAGAATGGGAAGCCTCGGTCTTCAACGGCAACTACGCTTCCGCGAAGCAGCAGTCCTCGGACTTCCTCCACTACAAGCAGACGCGGAAGCGGGAGTGGGTGACGGAGAAGCAGGAGGTCACCACCCTCTTCTTCAATGTCCAGACGAAGCTGAAGACGTACGGGCTGCGCGAGTACGTGCCCCCGCCCGGACTTGCCCCCGCGGACGTCGATATGGCGTGGAAAGAGCTGCTGGGGAGCGAGGCAAGGCGGAGTCGGGCGATCAACGCGGAGATCCGACAGTGCGTGGGCCTTTCGCTTCACTGCTCACTTGCCGGCCTTGATCGCTGTCCCCATTCGCTTACCCTCGTTCTAGAATTAAAGAGACCCTCCGCCGCAAGTTCGCCGACCTCGCGAATGCGTTCGAGCAGCGGCTGCACGGGATCGACCGCGAGCTGGCGGATATGGAAGGTCCGCTGGAGGAGCAGCAGCAGATGGTACAGGCGGTGCAGTTGAGGATGGGGACGTTAGGTCAGTACTGATGTGCTATTGCGGTCGGGGATGAAGGCGGATCGGTGTCACCCGACGAATATCGTGCTGATGCTTTATCCAGAGGAGGTCCTTGACGACGTGCGAGCAGCCGAGGCGGAATGTGCGGCAGCGAACGTGGAGGAGAACGACTACACGATCTTCACGACGCAGGACCTCGAGTTCGAGCTCGAGCTGTTGAGGCAGAGCGTTCAGAAGAAGATCGCGTTTATAGATAACCAGGTAGGTTGGGGCTTTGTCGAGGCCGAAAGGCGTCATCGAGTCACCCAAGGCTTCGTCGTGTTTGTGTAGGAGGCTGACAGTGTTGGACAGATCGTGTCGCGCAATATGACGAACCTCACGCCGGCGCAGCTGGAGCAGTTTGAAAGCACATTCCGGTACTTCGACCGGGATGAGAGCAACACCCTCAATCAGTCGGAGATGATCGCGGCGCTGGCGAGTTTGGGGATCGTATACTCGGTCAGCTCTCCTTTGGTGTCCTGAGGGTTCGGCATTGACGGTTGTTCTCACTCACCCAGGACGAGGATATGGACTACATCTACGACCAGCTTGTGCAAGACTACGGTGCTGTGTCGTATGAGGCGTTCATCAACCTACTGGTACGTTTGCTAGCATTCAAAGGAAGTGGCTGCATGGCTAAAGCGGCTTCAGGTGGATATCACCGAGGACCAGACCTCGCCAGAGCAGTTGCGAGAAGCATTCCGTGGCTTGGCTATGGACAAGGTGCGCAGTCCTCACGCTGTAGACGAAGGCTGGTCACTGACCATACTCTGTGCAGCCGTACTTCACCGAGCTCGACCTCCGCATCGCCAAGCTGCCTGCCCCCGCCATTGACTACCTACGCGATGCCATACCAAGCGCACCGAATGAAGCAGGGGAGCCCATGTACGATTACGAGACATGGCTTGACGATGTATTTGCATAGTAGAGCAGTGTACGTATATCGTTCGGAGTGTATATATGTTCGACCATAATCATCCCCTCGCTGAAAAGGTCTAGGGTGGCGCCCGTAGATGCTTTTCGGTGCACGACATCGATAGTGTCCTTATCCTAATCCATTATTTCCCGTTGCCCCAGGCCAGTATCGGTGTCGCATCGTTCACTCCGAAGTAAACATACCGGGCGTCGAATGTTTCCAGCGCACGAACGTCTGTACCATCGGCAGCGGCTGTACCGTGACGGCGCGACAGCGCCATCATGCATAGGGGGACAAGTAGCGGCGATTCGTACGTGTCGCTCCATTCGGGCTTGCATAGCAACATACGCATGCTGACCAGATTAGGGAGAGGACACTGGGGATTCGGCGGAGTGCACACGCCCTCAACATCGACACCACCGCGCGTTAGGCCAGACAGAAGAGCCTTGGTGATGATCCGCTCTCGGGTGTCCTCCGCGATGTCGAGCGACTTTAGTTGCGGCAGGTTGCGCAGCGTGGAAAGCAGGGAGCCCGACTCCCACGCAACGTTGGCGAGGGATAGGTTTGTGAGCGCAGGGAATGTGGCGATGCGCTCGAGGATCCAAGCGACGTTGCCATCGGGATTGCGGCCGACGTTCAGCGTCTGAAGGGCGGGAGCGACGATCTTTTCCATTAGACAGTACCCAGCGCCCATGCAGGTGAGCTTCCTCAGCCGAGGGAGGCGCAGTGGCGTCGAACTCGGTGGCTCCCCTTCGAAATATCCCGACGTACTGGCGCTCACGTCAACCTCTTCCAGCGTCGAGGCCTGCTGCGCGATGAGCGACAGCAGTGGGCGACGAGTGCGATATATGCCGTCATGGAGCTGCAGGGCGGTCAGCCGCCAGCTCTCTGGGAATCGCAAGTCGCCCTCTATGTCCTCCCTCGCGTGGAAGGCAATGTCGACGTGGCGCAGACGAGGCGCGTCGCTCATATTCGCATAGAGACGAATGACCTTCGGGTGGGTGGATTGTGACGCGCGGGGGGAGAAGACGTCCAGGCTTACGTGTCTGGCACGTAGCTTCTCCAGTGAAGGACAAGAGAGGGGCTCTATGATCCCGCCAGGAGCAGGCGGATCCAGACAGAGACTTCGCCAGCGGTAGGCCTCGCGGCGGATGACCTTCCACCATTCAGAACTGTGGTACATCACGCCTGCGATGAGCACGTCGAGAGGGCTTCGGCGCGTGAGAGGGAGCTCGCGCGCGAGGACATACCGGGTCAGGTTCGGACGGTCCGCGCAGAGACGCACGTCCGTCCAGAGCGCGGCTGTGGACAAGGCCACGCACCTCCAAGTATGGCATACTTGGGCGAAGTTGTACGCGTGCCCCGGACTGGGATCCTTGCGCATGTGGTCAAGGGCCCGGTCCACGCAGCTCAGATTGTCGTGCCCGGGACCAGCTGCGAAGAGGAAGATCTCGGAAAGAATTTCGCGCGGAAAGCGCCTGAATGGGGACAAGAACGCATGGTTAAGCCGTAGCTGGGCACGACTGCGTGCGGTCATTTCCTGGAGATGCGCCATGATAGGGCGAAGCATTTCGTGCTGTTCTTCGATGTCCTGCGTCAACTCTAGCAGAAGCTGTCTGTCCGTTCTATGAAAGGAGCTTGGATCACCATTACGGTATTCATCAATGTTTGCGAGTTGACTGCATTGATTTAGCAGCTGTCGCAGAGCCACTGTACCCATGAAGACCGCCTGTATGAGATCTAGGCCCTCGTCGGGGGTCACTATCGGGTACAGGTGAGTGAAAAAGAAGCCAGATTCAATGATGCAGCAAGCAGCCCACGATGATACTCACTGATGTAATTCGAATGATAAATTCAGCCAAGTGGACGGTGCGATGGGGAAATAGAGATGATCTATCGCAGGTTCACAAGCGTTGCACCGAGTTAGGTCTCCTGGAAGAGAGGTCCGAGCGACGCGAGAGATTATTAGATAGTCGATTTGGTATGCGCTTCCGATGGCAGTCAATGAGCACTTGGAGGTTGTGAACAAAGGCCGAACACGCGGCCCATTGTTCTGTTTAGGGACTTGTCACACATCATATGGCATTCACGTGACATCAAAAGCCAATCATGTCACGGTTCGCATTGAATTCTGCCCGCGCAGAGCGATGCCACATTGCCATACCTTCGAGACAAAACAGAGCAGCCAGTCGACTACTTACTACGCCGACAAAGAAGGGCTATATCGAGAGGAGTTTGATATCGTGAGCGTGCACGGCGAAGGCACACCAGAAGGAGGCCTAAGGCCTGATTGCTCACCATGAGCGCTTATCCTATGCAAGGAGACGAATTCAAATTCTTTCATGAAACAACTCCTTGGCTACGGGCTGAGGACTTGGCAAGTTTCAACAGCACATGAAGATCTCTTGAGACCGGGCTCTACATTAAGGCGGAAGTAGAAGTCCTGTGACAGTAGCATAGGATGGGATTACTTGTCCAGACCGCTGTTCGTCTGCACGTATCACTTTGATTATGAAGGCGTATCGGAGGCGGGACGATAGTATTCATAAGTAAAACTTTCGAGCGGGCAGAAGTCCACGCCATCGGCGCTCCCTCCTGAAGTGCGCGCCACCTCCATCCTGCGCATGGCCGCAATCAACGACACCTCGCCCTCAGACGTGCGCTGGTACGGCCCCAGATGCAGAGTGCGGAGGTTCGGGAGTGGTAAGAGGGGGTTCGGCGGCGTCAGCGCGCCGTCGACGGCGACGCCCCCGCGGGTGAGGCCGGCGAGCAGCGCCTCCGTGATACAAGCCCCAGAGTACTCAGCCGTGGTCTCCTCGATGAGCAGGGACGAGACGCTGGACAGTGTGCGAAGCACGGCGATCAGCGAGTCCGCCGTCCACGCGATGTCAACGAGCTCGAGGGTGGACGCGGGCGGGACACGGCGGACTAGCGTGGTCAGGTACGCGTCCATCCACTCGTCGCCCACGACGGGCACGTTGATGATGCGCTCGAGGCGGAGGCTGCTGAGGCTCGGCGCGTTGATGGCGCCAAGGAGAGAGGACGCCGGGCCAGTGGCGGCGATACGTCTGAGGTTGGGCGCCTCGGAGGGCCCTCGGCCCTCGGGGAGACCGAAGAGGCTTTGCTCTTCTACCGGGACGGCGTAGTCGACTACCATGCTCAGTTCTTCCAGCGTTGGTGCGGCCTGCTGCACAAGGGGAAGAAAGAGCGTGCACGGGTCCTCGTCGCCTTTCACGAGGTGGAATGCAAGCGTCAGGTGGCTGAGCCTCCAGCTCCCTGGAAGCAGCAGCCCGATGTCGTGGGGGAGGTGGCCGCTGAAGGTCAGTTCGACGGAACGCAGGCGAGGGGCGACGCCCAAGGTGCGGAACAGCTGTACGGTGCCGGTATCATGGATGCTCTGCTCGACGAGGTAGATGTCCATCATGTCTATCTCAGCGCGCAGCATCTCAAGAGATAGAAGCTCCATCTTTCTTGGAGCAGTTGCCCTCGGCGGCACGGCCTCTCTGGGCTTCTCGAGACGGAGGGACCGCCAGCGATGTTGCTGCGCCAAGACAAAGTTGTAGCACGCCCTTGAGGTCGCATCCCAGTACTCCCCAGCGCCTTGAACGAGCTGTACGTGCAGAGCGCGTGTCTTCGCAAGCCTCAGGTCGCGCTCAAGCAGCTTGAGAGTGCCCGGCTTCTCGTTCCGCGTCAGCCGTATATCGGCCCATAGATCGGGTGTGCTCCGAGCGACCGATCTCCACATGCGACAAACGGTCGCAAAGGCATACTTTCGATGGACTGGAAAGACACTGTGCGAGTCAATACGGCTGGAGAAAGTAGCGGCGAAGAGGAAGATCTCCGAGAGGATCTCGCGCGGGAGGCGGCGTACAGGTGCTAGGAGGGCACGATTTAGTCGCTTCTGCTGTGTGATGCGCTCCAGAGCGTAGTCAAGCTGATTGAAGATGCTGAGTAGAGTCGATTCTTCGACCTCGAGACCCTCGTCGAGCTCTCTCAGGTGATTGGCGTCTGCGCGTGTCGTCGAGCTGGGATCGCTCGTTCGGTAGGTCTCCATGCTTGCAATCCGTCCGCATCTATCGAGAAGATCGTTTGTTGCTTCTAGTCCCTTCTTGAGGCTTTGTAGAAGCCTCTTCTTGTCGTGGGGCGCCACTTCAGTGATCGTCAGAGTCCTGATCTTCAAACAGAATTGGCTCTGAGAAGTACGCACTGGATGCTTTCAGCTCAGCAAAGTAGAAGTAGACGAGTATCTGACTCAGTGCACAGCGGCTGGGACGATTAACGTGCGCGACGTTAGAGAGCAAGGATGAAAGGCCAAGATTCTGCGGTCACGATGTCAATGCTCATACTTGCTCATACTGCGTCACGCGTCACGGATGCCAAGTCGAGCGCTCCATTGTTCTTTACCTTCCTCCATCTGCGCATCGGACGTCCTAATATAACGACACGCATTCCCTCGGACGATCTTATACAACTCTTTCAGAGCCCCCTTCTGAGTGCGGCCCCCACGCCGCGAGCGCCATGGACAGCCCCTCATCTACCAGCCTCCGGGTTCCCTATGTTCCCTCCAAGTTTTCCTCATCTATACACACTCGCGCGTCTAATGGGCACCTACGGAAGAGACCAAGGCGTGATGATACCGACATAGCCCCGCTTCGGCGCGGTGGTGGGATCTCGGCGTTCCGCCCCGGGTCTCAGCGCATCCCGCAGGAGGAGGACGAGGATGAGCACAATATCCCTCTCGAACTAGTTCAGGTCAAGCCGGTCAAGCGCCCAAATCATCGGAGAAAACGCAAGCGCTGGAACCGCTTCAAATGGGCGCTCGTGATCGCGAACACCGCAGTGCGTACGCCCTCGCGCCATCTCCTTCTCCTGACACACCCTGCCCCAGCTAACCCTCTACGCCCTCGCCGGCCTCGCCGTCTGCATTGCCACCCTCCTCGGCGTGCTCCCCGACTCCCCGATCATCCTCGCCGCGAACCCGAGCCCGCTGCACCTCTCCACCGCCGCCGCCGGCTTCCTCCTCCTCACCGCCCTCGTCGGCTGGCCCGGCATCCTCACCAACCACCGGCCGTTCCTCGCCATATACACTGCGCTCCTCCTCCCCGGCCTCGCGCTCGCCGCCGCGCCGGGCTACCTCACGTACAAGCGCGCGAACTTCAACCTCCCCGCGAAGCTCGACGCGCAGTGGAGCGCGGGGCTGGGCGCAAGGGGGCGGCTGGCGCTGCAGGACGCGATGAAGTGCTGCGGGTACTTCTCGCCGTTTGTGGAGGCGACGGCGGGCGGGGCGTGCTATGCGAGGAGTGTGCTGCCGGGGTGCAAGGCGCCGTTCTTGCAGGCGCAGAGGAGGATATTGGGGGCGTGGTGTGCGGCGGCGTTTGCGGTGTGTGGGGCGCAGGTGCTGGTGCTGGCGACGGCGGTGCTGAGCGCGAATCACGTCACGTATCGGTTTGGGAAGGGGCTGATGCCGGAGCGGTATAGGTTGGACGAGAGGAAGCTGGCGGTGATCGTGCAGGAGGGGTGCGTGTATGCGTCACTTTTGGCTGCCCTGTTGCTGAAGATGTTTTGCAGAAGCTCGATCCACGGCTCTCAGGACACTAGACCACGAGGCGACAAGCCAAGTCCCGCATCAAGCGAGGCATACATGCTGGACACCGTACCGGATCTCAGCTACAAGACTCCCCGCTCCGACCATCGCCCATCCAGGCCCAATCTTCGCCGCGACCTCTCCGGCTCCGACCTCCAATACTCTCCCTCTTCCGATCCCTCATACCCACCGACCTCCAACGCGCACCACGCACAGTACCCTCCCACCGCCGACCTCTATCGCGCCTCCCACATGACGCGCTCGGTGTACTCGGCGGATAGCTTCGCATACGACGAGGCGTATGCGTACTCTCCGAGGGACGACTACGTGGACCACCGAGAGGGCTACGTGGACTCGCCGCGGGACGAGGGCCCGGAGTCGCAATGGACAGGCTATGCAGATTCGCCGCGGGAGGAGCATGGGCATGGTCGACGAGAGGACGCAGACGGTCCTGCATGGACACCGTCGGGCGTTGGCACTGCGATGTGATAGCGCCTGCGTCTATGCGTGTCTGTCGGCGTTCGCGCGTATCTGCAGGCGTCCTTGCAATCTGTCGATGCCGCCGACTACAGTCGCAGCGGTGTCGAGGACCATGCCCGCACGCTCGCTCTCAACTCTTACGCACGTCCTGGCACCTGCGGCGGCTACCATCTCCAGATCTGTCAATCTACCGATCTGGCGATCGTCACACGGAGGCAGAGAACCCTCGCGGGGCCAAAGCGAGAATGTGACCGGGAGCAAAGCAGCCTGTGTCCCAGAACTTCGCAGATGTCCGGGACCAAAGCAACTGTGACGGGACCAAAGCAACTGTGATCGGGAGCAAAGCGAACTGGACGGAGGCAGAACTTGACTTGCACTGTCGTCCGAAAGGGGATAGTTCCTTGGGATGCAGTGGGCGCGACGGCGAGTGTCTCTTGTTTTGGAGGCATTTTTGGAGATTTTGTTGCGCGCGTTCTTGAGCAGCTTGTTGTGCGCGGTTCGGCACTGTTGTATGTCATGTCGCTGGCTCGCCCCCTCTCGACGCGCGATTATCGGTGTTGTACAACTCCTTGTATGTATTCTACAGACAACAGTGTAAAGGAAGGGGTATATGGGACCTCATGATCGCGCCCCGGTTATGGTCCAAATGTAGTGAACTTAGCACTACGTGAAGGTAGGGGACGCGGCGCTCTGAGCAGAGGTTCAACAATCGCCAGCGAAGCTGCGGGTTCGGTCAGTCCACAGCACGCATGCTTGAGCAAAAGACGTGCCTGTTCCCGGGGATGACTTGCTTGTAGTCGTCGACCTGAGGATGTTAGACGGACAGTCGCGAAGACTGGAGAGTATTAGGCTCACCCATGTCGTCAAGTTGGGATTCTGCGCGTGATTCGTCGTCAGCCTTTGAGTGGTTCATATAAGATCCTGCGTACCGTGTATGCTTCGTAGAACTATGACGATGATGAGTCGATGATCGTAGATATCTGTAAGTGAAGCACCGTCATACCTGCTCGATGTACGCCGACGTAGGGAACCCGGGAGGGTCGCATCCAATGTTATCATACGATATCAGTAGAGGGACGAGCCTCAATGGCTTACAACTTACTTGATCCTGTCCGACGGCTGGTATACGCGTATGTAGTCGATCGACATGGTGGTCTTGTCATCGGTGATCAATATTGAGCAGCAGAAAAAAGGGCACGAGTTTAACGCACTGGAAATGTAAGGTGGTCCAAGTCGACCTCGCCGAAGTTCTTGCCTGGAATGGCACGCGGTCAATGGAGGTAACACATCGAAATTGTGATACGCACTCATTCCTAGATTCATGATGACTGATTTCCAGGTCAGCGCGTTGTTGGACATACGGAGGTCGGTCATACGCACGATACATAGGCTCTTGCGGGATAGGACGAGGTCCGATCTCCACGAGCGGGTCTTCGGCGAGCCCGCCTTGTCGAAGGGTCCATGCTTTCTTGTTGCTGGAGCAAAATGTAAGTCCTCCCCGTCCATGATAAGTCGCTATTCGACCGCCTCACTCGTTGATCCAGGTGATGTACTACAGAGGGTTAATTTTACACACAAAGCGGCGGCGAAGAATGAGGACGCACCGCGTCATCAAATCCTGGGACATACTCGAAGCCGTATATGGCGTAGCAGCCGGCCTCGAGCTCGTAGCAGGCGTGGTCTGCCCGCGCTTCAGTAAACTCACGTTGCAAGTCAGAGGGCCTGCACGCACTCGTCTGCGTAACAATGGACGTCGCCTGCTGGTATACACCGCCCTTGTACCCGTTCATCGCGCTGATCTCGGGGTCGTAGACCTGCATGTTGTTCCCAGTGGCGTTGAACCACTCGTAGGCTGCGCAGCGTCAGCCTTTGGGGCGCATGAATATATGCAGGACGCTCACCATGATTGAAGGGCGCCCATTGACACGACTGCGAGACCTGGCCTCCGAGGGTGGCGTCGATCTGACCTGTAGTGGATGAGGTCGACGATCGCCTATTCATTGAGAAAACCTGCCTTCAAACAAGTCTATCTCCGGCGCGGCGCGTCCGACGTACGTCCCGTCGGCGTGCATGGGTCCCGGATGCACCGATCCGGGGCAAGTGCATCGGGAGAGGCGTTGACCCGACTGGTACGCTGGAAGGCTGGTGAGTTCTTAGTGCGTTGAGTATATCATGTAGGTAAACGCACAGAGAGCGCCGCCGTAGCCCGTGTCGCCGTCCTGGGTAGCAGCGAGAGGGAGACCGTTCCTCGTCTGGTTGGGCATGGTGCCGACGTCGCAGGAGTCTATGATACTTGCATGAGTACGAGCTGGGCAGTTCGGCGACAAGTCACTCACCATAGCTGTAGGGCCACTGACACAAGGTTAGTCCTCCGCTAGTCCCTTCGACACGTAGGACGCACCAGTCCATCAAGCGTCGCGCCATAGCCAGCTCTTCCTAGGTTACCCATTGACCATATGGCCGGCCAGAGACCACTGATGTCGCTGGCGCCCGGGAGTTGCACGGCGACTTCGACAATGCTAATGGAGCTGCCTCAGCATCACGAGCTAGTCTGGCACTATCAGACCCAGACTGACCCTCCGGTGAAGCAGAACTTGTTCCACGTCGTCAGCATCCCGCCTACGGAGTGTCAGAAGCGCCGGCAGTCATCATCGAGCAGCTTCTCGTACCCATGTAATCCAAGCCGTGGTCCGGCTTCTGAGATAGCGTGACACGTAGCGCGCCATCCTTCGTGGTGATCTGGCGGCGGTTCAGCTACGCCGATGCCCATCGAATCCAATCCGAGGTCGACCTACCGCCTCGGGATCGTACCATTCGAGGTTGTTCGTCTGGAAGGGAGATCAGCAACGCTCTCGTGGGCTCGAGAAAGCGCACTCACACCCCAGTAATGCAAGTCGACGGCTTCCCAGAAGGGATCGTCGCCAGGGTAAAAGGTGCGGTATTCTGTATTGAACTCGTCGGAGAAGACGAGGGTGAACTCTCCCTCGCTCGTCCAGCCGGTTTTGATCCTGACATCTTCGGGCGTGTCTGGATCGATGGGACCCCAGTTTCCCACCATCATGGGGACCTGGTCCGTTCATTAACGAGGGGTCTCGGGAGAAGCTGTTGCGATGCTCACCTGGCCCGTCCCGTTGATGCCTCCGAGATTGAAGCCTGAGAAGGTGTGAGCGGGAGAAGGACGGTAGATAGATGCGGTGCTCACCGCCATTTCGCGACTGCGCTGTCTTGGTCAACGCCGTCGCGATAGGGTAGCCGGCGCTGAAGGATACGCAGTCAGTCGATGGACCGTAGGCGGAGCGAGTGGACGCACAATAGAGCGACGATCAGGACCGAGAGCAGGACTACGCATCCCAGATTCGTCAAGCCGCGGCACGTCGCGATCGACCCGCCCATATCCTTTCCTCGATCTCTGCGCCAGTCAGGATAGTGGAGGCGATCGTCGGGCTCGCGATAGTCCGGCGTGAGATTGGCGACGCCCCATGCCGACGGGTCAGCGGAGAGAGAATACTAGGAGGAGGGTAGTCAGAAGGGCTGACCAGAGTGTAGGAGCAACACGACGTACTTTCCTCGCAATGGTGCTCGTCACTGTTCTTCGCGTGGTAGAGACGGTGGTCTTCGAGGATGATGGCTGGGACAGCACGTCAGAGAGCACATTGCGCGCAAGCTTGGAAGCTGACGTACCGTGATTGCTTTCGACTGTGGGTAGTATGAGGATTGAAAAGGATTCGGAGGGTCACTAAGTCTGGTAGGGACAGTGGTGTAGTCTCTGCGCCTTTGCGCGCCTGGACCAAATATCAAGGGTATAGACATGGGTATGGACGCGGAAGCAGAGCTGAGCTATCAGTAGGGATCCCATCTAAATAGCGCGCCGAGTTGCCACATAGCAGCTCGCCTTCAATGAGAGGTAGGTCGCGGTAGTCGAATGATAGCGGAGCGTAAGAAGATCCAGAGGCGCTGTTGAATAGGTGATCATAAGATTGTGTCGACTCATCAGGGATTCTGAGAACCCTAAGTTGTACGGCTGGTTCGTCACTCGCGCTGCCGTTCACCCTAGCAACAATGAAACAACGCTAGTCGTCGAAGGCATATTTGGCAGTACAAGGAGAGCACACCGGAATGGCCACGTCGCCGTAATCATCAAGATCACGCCGTCACAAAATGCCAGCGAAGCCGTCAAACTGGTTATACGCATTGCAGCAGATACATGCTCACTACGGCATCACTCATCCACGTAGACGATCGTCGCGGGCGACCTGAATGGTACTTGGTCAAGCCACGCAGGATGCAGGCGGGTAAGACTCACCGTTGTTCGACGCCCTATATCGGAATGTCAAGTAATCAGCAATGGTAGAAGAGGGAGGGGTGAAGCAACGCACATGCTCGAGCCAGCTAATCTGCGCCTTCAGCTCCGTCAGGCCGAAGAGCAGGATGACGTCAAAACTAAACTTATAGTATACGCTGCCGTGCCTGTTGTATAATGGAGACAGGTTGCGGGCTGCGTTGCTTGCGTCGGCGGGTACGGTGCAAATCTTGGTGTAGTTGTCTGGGATGGGATTGACATGAGGAGACCTCCTCGCTTTTTGGAAGATACATGGCATACCTGCGTCAACATCCGTCCATTGGGGATTCTTCGAATCCCCGCGATATACCCAGATATCGGTGTCCTGCGAAGAGGAGACTTCGACTGGACTGAAGTAATTGCGTACGAAGCCACTCTTGAATTCTTGCGTTTCGGTGACGAGGGTACCCTAAGGGGATCGAGAAAAGGATGTTATCGAATGGAGAAAACGCTGGTGAGTGACGGCACTCACGGCCTCGAGGATGGAGAAGAAGTGGTCTTTCACAAAGCGATCGCCGTCGGCGCCAACGTAAGACTTGTGGTAGCGCCGAGCGTGCTCGGGGTTGGCTTGCGCGTATCGCTCGTGTCCGCAAATGCCATAGGTGAACCTCGCGACGCGAGCAGAAACTCGGTGATCAAGCACGTAGAGGACACCGCCTTCGGCAACGGCCTTGTTTCTGTGATATCTAGGTAAGTTGCGGTTTGTGCGAAGGAAAAAAGCGCTTACGTATGGTTATCAGGACGAAAGACATCCATCCCGAGAGGTGCAAGATTCGCCTGTAGCTCAGTGTACAAGTAGCCAGACGCAGCGAAGCCGCCGACGAGGAAAACCAGCTAGGCGGTCAGTGAGATGCAGACGCGCAGCTGAAGTCGAGGCGACATAGCTTACCGGACCGGACAGCGACGCCTCTCCACGTTGGCGATGAACGGCCTGCGTGATTGAGGTCACGGACGGCTGGAAGAACTTGGCCATGTCCGTGCTGTCGTACATGGGTCAGCCTAGCCACCGGTAAAGAAGGGTGCTACATACCCGGGTATAACAAGACGTCCGCCACGAATGTTGTACGCGAGGTCGTTGTCGTTCATGCCGCCGAACTTGACGTAGGACGGGGTCTTGGCGTTCTTGAAGGTCAGCTTCGTCGTTCGGTCGAAGGTGTCGACGATGTCAGTGGCGCGCTCGTGGTAGCGGGATCCTCTGAGGCGGTCTGGAGATGTAATCAGGCTGCGTCGTACGGCGCGAGTATCTTGGAAGAGGCTTACCCTTCACGTAGGTTTGCGCGCTGCGCTTGACCATGATGGAGCCTTTGAAGAGGCCTGCGCGTCGGGTGAGCAATAATCCACGACGAAGAAGGTGGAAAGCTTACATTGCGCAGCGGCGCACTCGGCGTACGATGTCTTGTCGCCGGTCTTCGTCTGCTTGTATGCGCTCAGGTCGATCGTCCCGCCTCCCGCGTCGACGATGATGATCCCTTTGTTTGACTGCCGCGACGCGTCAGTCGCGTCCGAAGTCGCAGTGGAGGAAGACCGTCTTACCATCGCGCCCTCGGCTATGAGACCCTTGTTGAGGCAAAAGTGCAGACTGGCCTCGCCCTCGGATACGAAGGTAACCCGCGCCTTCCCCGCGTCCGTGTCCGGGATGAGCTTCGCCTGGACAGCGGCCAACCGCATGAGCGCCTGCTGACGACCCTCCCATCCGTTGGGGTGCGTGAGGACGAAGTCGATGTTCTGGCCGACGGACGACCAGAGGTTCGCGCCTCCGGGGTGCGTCTCGCCGATGTAGACCTTGGCGCAGTCGATCAAATACGCCAGCATGTCGGCGAAGACGTCGACGACGGTTTTGTTCGGCGGAAGGGGAGGGAGCGTCGACAACTCCTGACTGGGGTCGGACGCCCGGGGGCGTAGGTGAAGCTTGAACCTAGCGTAAAGTCGGGATGTGAGTGCATGGATAGGGCTATAGCTGAGCTCACCACTCGGAGCGCACCCAACCCTCGTCGCTAGCTCTCAGGATCACGTCCTCCTGTAGGGTCTCCGCACCCACGGCACGCACTTGGCCATACCGGTCGTAGAAGAGCACGGAGGGGATCTTGGAGTCCCCTCCCGCGTGCTCTTGTGCGGGGAATCTGGGCGGTCTCAGCAAGGGAGCGCGAGGATATAGGTTCCTAAGCTAACCTGTTCACCCCGTAGACCTGCGGGACAAGCCCGGGATCCAAGATGCTGGAGAGCCATGAGCGTCTAAAGCGCATATCGAGGATGAGACGTACCTATAGGAGACACCGCTGTATGTGGTGCCGACATCGATGGCGATGAGGAGCTTGCGCGTTCTGCCTGCGTATGGCCTCCGAACGTTCATGATGGTCTGAGAGAAAGCACGAGAGCAACGAGTAGAGTCACTTACACTTGATATACAGGTTGGGACGATACTAGGGAAAAGAAGGGGCGGATGAAAGCGCAAATTTTACTTCGGTTCCCCAAAGCAGGGTGGCATAATCTGAGGACGAATTATTCGAGAGAGGAGAGGGGGCATGGGCGATGAAGTCAAAACGAGGTTATGTACATATGTGTAGCTACCCTCATCCCAATTCGAGGCTTTGTTGCCAGTAGACCAGTGATAGAGACGAATAGCTCGAGGTGTGTTGTCGGTCGACCGAGCCTGAGCGTATTATCGCCGACGTCCCGCATCGCCAAGCGCAGAAGTCGCGGGTAGAGGTGCCATGTTCTCCATGTAGCATAGCAACGCTCGCCACCCTACGAGCGCGCTGTATTGTCCGTCGTGCGTAGCTTTTGAAGGATGAAATGTGTCGCGCGCTGTGCGCTAGTCCACCACTTGTCATCGCATGCAAAGGTACCGTATCGCGTAGAATTCTCTCTCATCGTGCGCGATTCAGGCAACAAAGCTATTCCGACGGTGAACGTAGGAGGAAAAGGAATTGGACAGCGCAAAATCAAACGGCATCGTTTATGTAACACGATCACACGGCTCTCGTGATCAGAAGTTCAACCGTGACAGTTACGCCGTCCTGTGTCGTGTACGTCGTTCCTTCATAGGAGGGCTAGATAGATACATCGGGTTCCTCATGCATCGGTATAGACCACTTCAGCTGGAGTACTATAGAGAAGATGAGCCTATCGCTCAAAGCAAATGTACTAGAAACCTACCGCTTCTCAACTCCCTGCCAGAATCAAGGACAATCAGTGTGCGGAATCGTGTCGTTAGACGAATAGCTCACGTTTTCTAGCCACTTGAGTTGCGCTCGGAGCTCAGTGAGTCCGAATAGCAAGATAACCTTGAAGTCAAACTGATAGAAGGTCTTGCCATCTGGTCTTCGACGCGGCTTGAGCTTCTGCACCGCGTAGGTCACGTCAGCCGTGATGTTGCAGAGCACGCCGAAGTTCCCTGTGAGTGGGGTTAGCTCTAGACGTGCCAAGTAAAGATCGATCTACCGGCGTCGACGTCGGTCCATTGCGGGCGCTCGACTTGACCGCGATAGACTTGAATCGGTGCGTAGATGGTGTAGCTCTCGTAATCGTCCGACTCCTCGTAGAACTCGGAAAGCGCCTGAATGAACTCCTGCGTCTCCGTAACCTGCGTGCCCTATGGAGCAGTCAGCGTGAGCGCGGACTCGCCTCAAAGTATTGACTCACGACGTCGACAAGAGAGAAGAAGCTATCGTGGACGCGCTTGATGCCGTCTGCGCTGACATGCGTCTTGTTGTTGCGGCTCCGGTGCTCCTTGTTGCCATTCTGGTAGACGCGACTGCCGATGGTCCCGTAGGTGAAGCGGGCTACACGGGCGGTGACATGGTGGTCGATGACATACAGCACGCCGCCGTCTGCGACCGCCTTGTTCCTTTAGAGAGTTCGGGTGAGCGCTGGTACGAGCAGAAGAGTAGGCACGAACATGTGGCTATCCGGCCTGCAAACCTCAAACCTCAGCGGTTCGAGTGACTCGCAGAGCTGCGTATACAAGAATGGCGACGCGGCGAAGCCACCGACCAAGAAGACGGACTAGAGGCCTAGTATGAGTCGCCCAGTATTATCAACATTATCATGGACGAGATACGCACGGAGACATTCGGCTTCGCCTGCGTGCGCTGGCGCAATACCGCCTGAGAGATCGCTGTGATCGTGGGCTGGAAGAACTTGGCCACTTCCGCACTGAGAGGGAGGGTCGGTCAGGCGCTGCGTCGAAGAGTATGCGAATATCGTCGCCAACTCACCCAGGTATCACGAGCTTGCCGCCACGCACGTCATACGCCGTATCGACGTCGTTCATGCCGCCGAACTTGACGTAGGCGGACGTTTTCGCGCTCTTGAATGTTAGCTTGGTGGACTTGTCGAAGGCGTCGACGATGTCGCCGGAGCGGTCGGAGAACTTGGAGTTCCTGAGGCGGCCTGGCAGCGCATGAGCGAAAGGTTCTAATCTACGTTCTCGACAACATACCCTCGATATACGCTTGTGCGTTACGCTTCACCATGATAGACCCCTTGAAGAGACCTGCAGCCTGTTGGAGGACGAATGATGGCAAAGGGCCGTACTCACATTGCGCAGGAGCGACTTCGGTGTAAGAGATATTTGCGCCCGTCTTCACTTGCGCGTAAGCGCTCAGGTCCACTGTGCCTCCACCAGCATCCACGATGATGACGCCTTTGCCATCCTTCGAAAATGCATAAGCCGAGCGGTCGACAACGATGCGATCCGAAGCTCACCTTCATACCCTGGACGATAAGGCCCTTGCTCAAGCAAAAGTGAAGGCTCGCCTCCCCCTCCGTCACGAATGACACGCGCGCCTTCCCTTCGTCCGTGTCCACTACGAGTCCCGCTTGGACAGCTGCCTCGCGCATCTGAGCTTGCTGAAAGCCCTCCCAACCATTCGGATGCGTCAGGACGAAGTCGATGTTCTGCGCAATCGAGGTCCAGAAGCGGACGCCGCCGGGGTGGGTCTCTTGAATATACGTTCGTGCGCATGTAAAGAGGTATGCGAGGAAGTCCGCGAAGATGTCGACGACGGACTTGTTGGGTGGTAGAGGGGGTAAGGTCGCCAAAGCTTGGTCGGAGCCTAGTTCGCGTGGGCGTAGATGAAGCTTGAACCTGCGCGGAACAAAACACAAAGTCAGGCGCGAACACGGGGACCGGAACATCGTACGCACCACTCCGCCCTCGCCCAACCTTCCTCTAAGGCCATCTCGATGATATCTTCCTGCATCGTCTCGGCGCCGGCGGCGCGCATCACTCCTTCCGTGTCGTACAGTAACACGGATGGGATCTTCGAATCGCCACCGGCATGCTCCTGGGCGGGAAACCTGGAATGCCAGTCAATGCTCAGTCAAAAGACTAGACAGCGGTGAGCATACCTGTTGACGCCACACACCTGCGGCACTTGACCCGGATCGAGGACGCTGTCGTGTGATTGGATCAGCACGGCGGCGGCAACTACACTGATATGGACAGTCCCACCTATACGATACGCCACTGTAGGTGGTCCCCACATCGATCGCAATGACAAGTTGCCGCGATTTCCCTTCGTATGGTTTCCTGGAGCTCATGATTGAGGGAAGGGAGGGAACACGGAGAGAAGAAACTGGGGTGAGCGGACGCGGACGGGCGCCTATAGTGCGGTCTTCTAGGCTACTAGGAAAAGCGGATGTTGGACGTTGTTCATTTAGCGCCCATTATGCGGGCTCTGCTTGGTCTTGACCGCCACATCCAGCGACTCACCAAGCCGCATCGCCTTGCCCATGGTCTTGTCTTTGATCGGTCAGGCGATCAGAGGGATCATGCCATCTCAAGACGAGCCCGCACTACCGCGAACGTGAGTGAGGATGGTCATTTTCGGCGCGGTTGAAGTTTACCTTTCATACGTAAGGAGGTCGTCGGATGCCCATGGTCCGCCTGCCCCCGCTATGCAGCAGCGTAGTGCTTCCCGACCCGACGTTGTCTCAGCGCCGGCGAGAGAAGGCACCCAGCCTGTGAAGCAGCGCTCGTATGCTCACGCAACATCTGGACGGCAGCCGCCGCCGCCTCATGCGAGTGTAGCATCCGAAAGGCAGCAGCCACAGCACAGCCAGCGCAGTCACAACCATCACCCCAACCCTCACCACAACGCCGACGGACGACGCACCAGCTTGACGGGACACAGGATGCTCCGCCCCTCGCGCAGCGCCGAGCTAGCACGGGTACGGCAGGAGCTCTTCGACACTCGCAACGGGCTCGAGCAATGCCTTGCCGCAGAGCAGCGCCGTGCAGAGGCGGCGAAGGCGGATGCGATCAAGCATATCGAGTACCTCAGCGCAAACATTCGTGAGCTTGAAGGACACAAACACGGCCTACGGTCCGCGGCACAGGAGGAGCACGAGCGCGCGAACAGGGCGCAGGCGGAATGCAAGGACATGCGCCAGCTCCTCGACGCGCGCACCGCCGAGCTCGCCTCTGCGCAGGCCTTCATGGGTCCCGCGGACGCGCTGTCGGAGCGCGACGTCGCCAACGAGGTCGAAGCGCTCAACGAGGAGATCTTCCAGCTATCATCGCTGCTAGCGGAGGATGTTCAATTTGTCGTCCCTGATGAGCGCAGCGCGAGCGCGCAGGCGTCCGTCAGCAAGCGCATCGGGGGAGCTATCTGCGGGATGCTCACCTGCAACGACGAAGGCGCCCGACTTACCGCACTCCAGCTCGCGCTGCAAGCTATCGCGACGCGATGGGTTCAGCAGCGCGTCAAGAACTGGTCATGCATCGATAGTGACCTAGATTCTCGCGTCGAAGAGATGTTTGAGACCATATTCTGTGCCGGTGAGCTCTCTACTTCTGTTGCTGCCAACGCGGACGTGGTGAACTGACATGCCATGTTGTTGCAGAAGAGCCAGCCGTAGCGAGGCGCTGGAAAGTTGTGACCCTAAAGAGCACTTTGGCGTCTGAAAAGAAGGGTCTCAACGAGCTCAGCGCCTCTCTCCAAGACGCGTTGATCACGGTCTTCCTAGCGTCCGGATGCGTCCCGAGGGAGGCGGAGAAGGGAGCCGCCATGCTGCAAGCATTCGGCGAGAGTATCGACAGCGTCGTTCGTCTCTTCCACCAGCTCCGCTTCGATATCAACATCGGAGTCACCTCGAGCGAGCTTCGAACCGTCGTGCCTCGCCCCGACAGTCGGTATGATGGATGTACAATGGAGGCTGAGGACGCTGATCAAAAGCACGAGGGCGGTTCTGTCGGATGTGGGCTCACCTTGGGGCTTATGAGGGTCAGCGAAGGGTCAAAGGGACATACGTTGGTCAAGCCGAAAGTCATTCACGCAGCGTCTTTCGCAGCAGCGGCGTAGTATTACGCATGCTTTCCCGCATATTGTACTTCTTTCCTTGTGTAAAGGACACGACGCATGTCTATCTGAGAAAGTAGGCCTAAATGCAGTAGTCCTGGTGGTATTGGAGCCGTATACCGTGATGGGTGCAGGAGACAAGCTTGGATTGAACCCTGGAACGTGACAATTACGCGAGGCTGTGACGGTCACAGTGGACCTACAAAGAGTCACGTGTATACGAGGGCATTCGTCTCGATTCAGTGTACAATGGTCCCTATTGCGACATAAGAGAACTTCCCCTTAATTGCATACCACAAATGTCCCCTATTTCTCGATCCCAAAGACTAAAATGTCCGATGTCGCCTTGGGGAACAAGTACATTTTATACTGTGAACAGAACGCCACAAGAGGCTGCGGCTTGGACGCTGCACGGGAGAGCCCCATCTTACGCACTGCAGGAGCTAGCTCCCGATCCTCAAAGCCCGCAGCTTGAAGGGCGAGGTGCATGCGCGCGAGGTTTGGCAGCGGACAGAGCAGATTACGCGACGTGATCTTGCCGTCTACCTCTGCCCCGCCGCGAGTAAGCGCTTCGAGGAGGCTCTTCGTGATGAGGGCTCCGGGGGTGTCCTCCTCGAGCTTAAGGTATGTTAGACGCGGTAATATGTGGAGCGTGGGGAGCAGAGAGGAGGTCGCCCAGGTCACGTTCGACACCGTCAGGCCTGTGAGGTGCTTGTACATGCCGATGCGCCGGCCGACGGAGGGGAGGCCGTCTCCAGAGAGGTCGTCTGCGTGCCCCGAGAGGCCTTCGACAGTCAAACTCGAGAGCTGTGGCGCGTCGATATAAGAAACCAACTCCGCCGCGTCAAGGCGGCACGTCAGCTCGGTGAGCTGTGGCATGGCGATAACGGGAAAACCAGGGGACAGTGGCTGCGATTTAATAGTCTGAGAAAGGGACAGACTCCGCAGCGTATCAGCGTTCTGCTGCAGAATTGGGATGAACCGCGCCGCGCTGCCGTCGCATAGGTTGAAATCAAGGGCAAATTCGGACAGCGTTAAGCTTGCTGGGAAACATAGGTCGGACAGTCCTCCTCCGACATGGCCGACCGTGATGCTGATGCTTCGTAGCATGGGTGCATGAGAAAAGGGCGATAGGAAAAGCCGGGGACCGTTGTGCGAGGAGCCGTTCATCGGTTCGGGCTCAAGATGCGTGTGCTTCAGATGTAAGGCAACCAGAGACGAAAAGATCATCGGCTCCCGGGTTGTCATCCACAAAGGCCACGCATCGAGCTCCAGCGTGAGAGTCCGCCAGCGGTGGCTTTGCTTTTGCAGAAGTTCCCAAGTCTTCGTCGGCCCATACGCCTCGATCATTCCGGGGCATTGTTGAGAGACGCGCACGTCTAGGGGCCGCTCGCCCGACAAGCGGAGTTCGCGAGCGATAAGATCATGGGTGAAGCTTGAATCTCTCGACCAGAGCCAGATATCGGTTCATAGATCCGACGTGCCGAGGGCGATCTCTCGCCATCGGTGGCAGACACGCGCAAAGTTGTAGGAATGTCCTAGACACCTGGGGGCGGTAGGCTTTCCCAGCGTAGCGGCCTGGAGGAAGATGTCGGCGAGGATTTCATAGGGGAGACGTCGAACCGCAGAGGTGTATGCGATATTGAGTTGTCTTTGGTTCTCAGCGCGTAGTATAAGGTCGTCAAGGTGAGCCTGTTGTTGTCGAAGGTTGGACACGTGTCGGTCGATTGCCACCACGGACTCCGCGATGAAAGTCCCAGGACCGCGGTCGGTAGGAGAACATGACTCGCCATTGCGAAAGGCTTGGATGTTCACTAATTTTGAGCAATTTTCCAGGAGAGCGTGCACTGAGACCGCCTCCTGCAGCGCTACGAACGACAAGGCGAAGTCGTTGGAGGCCATCGGAACCTGCGTTTGGGGGAAGTGAAAAGGGATAAGTGGCAACGACATAACCCCTTCGGCAGAGGGCAGCAAGTGATGATGGGGGACAGTGAGGGGCGCGGAGCTGCAGGAGCGTCTTTTATATGGTGATGGACGGAAGTCAACAAAAGCGAAAGGCACGAGGTCAAGCGTATATTTGTCCATGGTCGCCACGTGCATAATAGACCATGGTAGATGCCATCTTCGACAGTCAACAGATCTCCTACAGCATTCGGCGCAAGAGCAGGCTGAGAGATAAAGGTTACTGTGATACCACAATGAACTCAAAGAAAGAACCACCCATACCAGTGGTAATATATTGGGTCAGGTGGCTTGCGCTTATACTACGAGTATCATACTCCTGTGGATTCCTTCCCCCAAGTCAGAATCTCAAACATTCGCCCCGGATATCTATCTTGGTCCTGATAGTAAGAGCTGAATGTGAGCAAATGCTGGGGGCCAGTTGCAACGCGCGAGAGCGCCATTGGGCGAACGGCCCGAATCACATCCTTGCTCCTTGAGTCCTTGTCTTGGATCACTATATGCAAGTGAGCGAGATTCGGCAGGGGACAGGATGCATTGGGCGGCGTGAGTGCGCCGTCTACGTCGACCTCGCCGCGGGTCAAAGCGTCGAGAAGGTCCTTCGTGATGAGCTTTCTGGGTTTTCTCTCCTCGACCCTGAGGTACGCGAGGTTTGGGAGGGCGTGAAGCGTTTCGAGTAGCGAAGGGGTTGACCACTTGATCTCCAGAACCGACAGCCAGGTTAGGTTCGTGTACGTTCCGATGCGATGGGCGACGGTGGGGAGCCCGTACAAAACGTGATCGTCCGCCCTCCACGAGGCGCTGTCGATAGTCAACCTCATGAGCTGCGGCGCGTCGATGGAAGAGACCAGCTCAGCCGCGCGCATCCGGCACGTCAGTTCGGCGAGCTGAGGCATACTGACGACCGGAAGAACGACGGGCGTCATGTAAGATGAATCCGCGAAGTGCGCCAGAGACAGGCTCAGCTTCTTCAGCGTGTTGGCATCCTGCTCGAAGAGAGGCACGAAGCGCGAGACGCTGCCGTCGCACTGGTTGGCGAAGATAGACAGATTGGTGAGGCGCCAGCTGGCGGGGAAGCTCAGGGGAGAGGACCCGCCACGGATGCGCTGGACCTGGATGTCGACGGTGCGAAGCATTGGCGCGTAGGATAGGGCAGTGAGAAGGTGGCCCTTGTCGTCCAAGCCGGGAACCCGGTCTGGCTCAAGCACTTCTTGCTTCAGGTATAGGGCGACCAGCGAAGAGCAGACAATTGGGCGAGGAGTTAGGACCCGGAAATACGAGGAGTCAAGCTCCAGCCTGAGCGTCCGCCAGCGGTGGCTCAGACTCTGTAACAGCTCCCAGGACTTGGTCGGCTTGTCTGCATTGTCGTCGCAAGGCCATTGGTGAGCAAAGCGCACATCCAATGGGCGATCGCCTGCGAGTTTGAGCTCGCGCACGAAACGACCGTGAATCTCGGCAGGCTCGGTAGGCCAGACTGAGATATCCGTCCACAATGCCGTCGTACCGAGCGCCACGGCTCTCCATCTTTGGCAGACGCGAGAGAAGGCGAAGTCGGGCCTGATGCGAGGGAACAGTGGGCGATTGCGTGCGACGGTGCGGAGGAAAATTTCGGCCAGGATCTCATTGGGTAGACGTCACACTGGGGCGAGGAATGCGTCATTCAGTTGAGCCTGATGCTCGGCGCGTCGTAGGAGCTCGCGAAGCTCGATGAGCATTGGTTGAAGGATGCCGACCTGTCGCTCGATTGACGTAGTAAAACCCGCAATCGAGCTCCCGAGCCCGGGGTCCGAGGGAGAGCAGGCGTCGCCACTACGAAGAGCCTCGATGTTCACCAACCGTTCGCAGTCGTCCAGAATAGCTCGCAGGGTGACCGCCTCCCTCACGGCTACGGGCGACGATAAAGAGCCCGAAGGGATCGCTGAGGTCGAGACTTGAGGCATGGCAAGCTGCTTCGTCGAAGAGGTGATGGTTCAAGACAATGAGGAAATGAGAGCTGAGTGTTCATGGATCTGAGGGATTTATATGAGAACCGATCGGTGGCGCGCAGCAATGAACAAAGACATACCCAAAAGGAAGTCCAACAAACGTCGTGGCCATGTCCGCCGCGTGTTCTTTCATTCTCGAGTGTGTTGTTAAGTGGCCTCTTCGGTGTCCATCTCCGCGCCATTGAGATAGCACACGCACCTTGTCGCTGAAGCCCAATCGTCCGACCGACCCTAGGAAAGATCCCCAAAGCAAATAGATAGGTGCGTGCGTAAATTGTCTCTACGGTAAAATATGTATATGCAAGATAGTCCATGATGAACAGAGGTGCTGACCTACAACAACACTGCAGTCATGCAATAGATAGTACAGTCAGAAAACACCACGACGCGCGACCGCGCAGCCACCTCATTACCTTTACCTCCCCCACGGCGTCGAATACGGCTGCGCCTGATACCCCTGCTGCCCCTGTTGCCAATTGCCGTTGCCAGTATGCGGCACCGGGTCATACGCCTGCACCGGCTGAGATGGGTATGCTTCTTGATACGCCGGCGGCGGCGGACGGAACCCGCCCTGCGGCGCCAGCGGGACATAGCGACCCTTTGCTCCATGCCTCCGGCGCCAAAAGAGGAAGACGGCGTATGCGATGAGACCAAGTGCGAGCGTGCCGATGACAGCCGCGAGCGCGATGATGTAGGGCTGCTTGGAGGGCTTGGTGGAAGAAGAGTTGTCGCTCGACGCGGGTTGCGCGGAGAGGGTGTTGTCGCCGGCATTCGCGTCGCCTCGTAAGCGGACGTTCACGAAGTCGGAGTGGGCTAGAAGAACGTGTAAGTCGAGAGGAATTGGTGCGAAATGTGCGCGCATACCTTCGCCCTTGTCCGTGATCGACAGGAACTGGATATACGGGTCGGCCTTCTTGTCCTTCTGATCGACCAAGAAGTCGCCGTAGTCGAAGAGCGCGTAAACGTTTCGTACTAAGGAGGATGAGTGAGACGCACAGAACAGGCGCTGTGTGGTACGTACGGAAGGACATGCCCAAGATCATGTCGTAGTTGGGGCTGTCGCCGGTCTCAAAGGATATAGGTTGGAACTGATACACAGTTAGCCGAAGGAAGGAGATGAGTGGAAGGATAAACTGACAGTTCCTATACAGCTGTCAACGCCCTCCGAGTTCTGTACTCCCGTGATCCCAACAGCACCAGGATCGAGCGTCGTATCCATGGGGTGAATCGGATACTCTTGACCGGAGAACTTGAAGGTGAGGTTGACCTCGGTGGTACATGGCACGATCCACGTTGCCCCCACGCCAGACACATTCACGTACTCTGCGCCGGAGAAGCGTCCGTAGATGGCGTCGGCAACATTTCGCGGGACTTGACTTAGGGAGAAGCCTATTAGACATGTTAGCGTGGCTATGCCGCTCGAGTAAGATGCCGCGCACCTGTGTCGATCACCGCGGTCGGCTGCTTCTTATTCTGCGTCTCATCGACCTCAGTATGGACCTTGATGCTCTTCCCATCGGGGCCAATGATGCCGCCGGCATCAATGAGGACTTGGAAGTGCTGGTCGCCTGACTCGCGCACAGGGACCTCAGTGACTTCGAGTTTCGGTTGCTTCTCGATGTCCGTATAGTTGTCGAGAATCGAGCCGACAGTGAGGTCGCCAGGGAAAGTGTCCGTCGGGTCTGATGGTGGCGATGAGACTAGGGAATGGAGGGAGTAGTAGGCAACGCACCATCTAGACGCCCGAGGAGAACAGTGATGTAGTTGGGCGTAGACGTGTTCTGCGTGAAGATGCTGTCGAGGACGGCCATGCCTTTGTCGCTCCCGAGCTCAACGTAGACATTGGAGCCCGAGTTTGGTCCCAGGCCGATGAGGCCCTTGTCCTTCGGGTTCTCCTTGTCGGGAGTGACCTCGACTGTGAAGCGGTTAGACGCGGTCGAGTCGGAGGAATTGCACGCACTGTACGCCTGATCGGGGATGGTAAAGCCGGCGAACTCGAGCTCGGCGGTCTTGATAGGACCTTGGGTGGGTGGGTAAGCGGGGGAAGGTGGCGGAGGAGCAGGCTAGCGCACCTTCGACCGCACCGACGGCGTACGTGACGCCGCTCTTCTTGCCCGTGTCCTTGGCGTTGTTGACGCTGCCCGCGACCCACAAGTCCGAGCTGAATACCGCGCAGATCAGCAAGATGTCGATCCCTCAGATGCGGGCACGCACCTGCCCGTGTCGATCAGGACCTCGTAGTCGTCTCCGCCCAGCGTAACGTTCGTGTAATAGCTGATGTCGGCCGAGTTCGTGAGCGGCGACGAGCCCGCCAAGTTCCCGCGCCGTGCGAGGGGCGCATCCGCGAGAGAACGCATCCGCCCTTGCATGCGGACATGGTACGCGCTCGCCTCGAGGGCGAGGGTCGTCAGGGTCGCCAGGAAAGCGCCTCTCATTACGCCGAAAGCTGCCGTGATTGGGAAGAGAACGATCGTGTAGGATGACAAGGGATAGAGTGTCGAGATTGGGAAGCCGCCCGCAGAACTGGCGGGGCCCTCGTTGTTCTTGTCAAGCAGGAGGCGGGGCGCGGCCGGCCCAAGCTACCGGGCGGAACGCGTCACATAGTGCACTGCATCGCGGCGGTGATCAATACTAAAAGTAAAGGGGGTCCATGTGTCACGGACACTCACCTCCGTCGACGAGGTCCTTCGCCGAAGCGCAAACGCAGGAGGGACATGATTGTCTGGACTTCGAGGAGAGCAAGGAACGAGGCAGCGCGTACTTTCTACGGCTTTGATCTGAGCGGGCGAGACGTCAGATCGCCGAGCGCCAACCGCCGAATTGGAAATCGGAAATTTCCGAGTTCCTCACGTGGGCATTGTTCAACTCGACCAGTAACTGAGTAAGGCTATCAAATGATGAGTGGTTCAAAGGTTGAAGGTTATGATAAGTAATAGAGAAGCTCACTCGAGCCATTGACTGATGGCGATGAAGACAATATCCTAAGGCTCTCCGGTTCGCATCCAGGGAATTAGCCCAACTCACGTCCCGTGCAAACCTCGATGCGTACCTCAATTCTGAAGAAGCGCACCCCGTCTTTCGACGAAACTTCTATCTGAGAACGTAGGCTTCTCTCTGACTCTTATAGCGCCGCATGGAAAATGGAGACCTGCTTTTGCGCGCGCTCTTCTGAAAGACTCGATTCCTTTGCGAGGTGAAAGCTGTACGAATACCTCGCTGAATGACTTTCATGGCTGCTAGGTGAGCGTTGATGATGAGGGAGGAGAACAAGAAGGGTGTTGGAATATCTGCCGAATAACGTCTGCGGGGGATTTGTGGCGTTCCAGCGAAGGACATGATTGCACGTGGCTCCGATGGACGAATATTCTTCCCGGCTTGTCCTTTTCCTTCATAGGCACACCGCTTCTCGACGGTATAAAACCGGTGACAATGAAGCCTCCCTTCTCTTTCGCGCTCTTCCACTATCCCGCCCCACCCACCGTCGCCTCATAATACGATGCCTCTCGCCTCAATCGCCATATCGACCCAGGCGCTCGAAAGGGCGGTTAGAAGGTTGGAGTTTGTCTTGGATCAATGCACCAAGTTAGATACAGCCAAATTGACACGCTGTGGCCTCTCTTGCTCTCCCTGCGAGCCAAACCTCGCAGCCTGGATCACGAAATACAACCAAGCAATCGAGCGCGAGGCAGACCACCTACAAATCCTGATTGCTCCTCTTCAAGACCTGCTCCAACGCGCCAAAATTCAGATAACCCGCAACTCCGCGCTTCTCCTTGCGCACCAACGCCTACCCCAGTCGATCCTTTCCAAGATCTTCCTCGTCGCCGCGCATGAGGACCTCGGAAGACCCGCTCACGTCAGCCACCTTTATAACTTTACTCGCGTTTGCCACAGATGGCGAGCTGTGGCGCTCAACACGCCAGGATTGTGCACGACCTTCACGCTCTGGGATACCGAGACAGAAAAACAGTACGAGATTTTTGCGCATGAGCTCAAACTCACGGGTAGGTTACCGCTCGACGTCCGCCTCCTTCAGTCGGAATCGGAAAACAAGTTTGAGACGATCAAAGCACCAACCGAGTCTTGGAAACTTCTCCGGCAGCAGAGCAAGCGCTGGCGGTCACTGACACTGGAGATGAATTTCAAGGAGTTCTGCGTTATGATGCCTTCAGGTGAACCACTCGATTGCCAGTCGCTGGAGGCCTTATACTTGAATCACAACTTCTTGAGTCCAGATCCCTCCTATATAAATCCCAAATACGATCTTCCACACCTTTTGCTCCCTGAAATTTCCAATGCGACATCGCTCCGCACTGTTCAGATAGAGGTGGAAAGCGTTGGGGGAGGATGGAAACAAAAAGTTTGCTTCCTCGAAACATGGCACCTGACCAACTTGTCGCTTTGCTTCGAGAGATGTGGCGACGCCACGCGTTTTCTTCCCATCTTGAAGCAGCAGGCCGGCACACTACAGAGGCTGAACTTCGCCATCACCAAAATATGGGCTCCAGAGGATGGAAAACTCGGCACACATGCGACCCCAATTTCCATGCATAAACTCACGGAGCTGTCTTGCCAACTCGACGCAACGCCGCTCATTTCATGCATTCAGGCCCCCGAACTCAGGAGTTTGACGATATGTGAACACCCGGGGGTTCTGACTGACTGCACTTATAACACGATCAGCGCTGACGACGCCAGGAAGACCGGCGATGCAGCCAGAAAAATCACTGACGTCGGCGGGGAGACCAACGAAGCCGCCGAGAAGACCAACGACGCCCCTGACGCAGCAAAACCCCCCGAACCGCTTCCTTCCGTCGCTGATCGTGTCAAGACGTACACGTTTCTCACCAGCCTCTCGATTTCGAATGTAGACTGGCCGACCGACTCGCTCCTACTTGTCCTCCACGAATTAATACTACTCAAGTCCCTCAAGCTTGATGAGTCCAATAAGCAGTATGCTGGAAGGCTTGTGACGAAGACATTTGTCAAAAATATGATGTCTGGTGGATGCGTGTTAGTGGCAGAGCGCATGAATGACCCAACGCGTAGATGGTTTTTCTTGTCGGGGTTGAAGGAACTGCATATCACGCTTGGCTATGCGCCAGAGGAAGACCGGGAGATGATCAATTTGCTTCGCGATATGGCCGATTCGCGTAGCAAGAATGGTCTGAAAGCTTGTATTCGACAATATGACGATCCACAGATGAAGAAAACGATAGATATATGGACTTGAAGGAGTCAGGGCATCGTGGAGAAATTGTAGTATAATTTTCTATAATTTATATCATATACGTAGATCGGCATTGGCCCATGAGCGTCAGTAAGATGGCCGCGTTTGAGTATATTTGTCAGTGTCACTCTTTGTAGGTCCAGCGTAACATCATCACGCTAAGCGCCGAGAAATATGTGGCGTTATCTTTTGTCGCTTGCCGGTCGCGCTCATCAGACCATTTAGTGTCATCGTCAAGAGATCCTGGACATGTCTCCAAGAGTATCCTTACGACCGCCACTCGAGAGACCTATATGTTAAGTGCTATGCACTTGTGATAATCTCAAGCAACGCGGAAGATCACGCCTCGACGACCGAGGAGACTCGCGCGAGAAGCTCGAATGAGGTCGGCCTTCAATGTATCCACTCCCATTCATTATGCATCGAAAGAGAGACAAGAAGAGACTGGCTGCTACGCGATAATCGACAAAACAAAGCGGGCGAGCATAGCCACGACTTCCGCATTGACCTTCGACTGTTGTTTTTGTTGTTGACCGATTCACTATATATATCGCCGGCGCCCGTCAACAACAAACCGTTCCTCCCTCCGTCCTTCTACGTGCTCAACCACAAGTGAGTGTCTGAGCTCAGTGACCCACATTTTCACTAACACGATAATCTTCAGTGTCCTCCACATTTATCTGGGCGTCGCCACGGGTCCACGACGCAATAGCCTCTCTGCGTTCTCATCTGGACAGCTCCTCAAAAGCGGTGACTTTGGAAGCATTCCGCAACGGTCCCGCGTACTCTCCTTCGGACCCGGGTCTCGGTCGCTCCGTCGCGCAGTCTATCGAAGTCTTCGAGCAAGGCGAAGCGATTCTTCGCCCTATCTCAGCTGGCCTACGGGATCTGCAAGATCTAATGGACCGCACTGAACGCCAGAAGAGCCTGAACAAGGCCTTTGTTGCCCCGGTCCGACGTCTTCCTCCCGAGCTTCTGACTCACGTCTTCTCCTACGTTGTCGCGGACAACCACTACGTGAAGCTCTGCAATGTAGGCAAATGCCGCAACTTCTCTCGCGTTTGCTATGCGTGGCGCTCGATTTCCCTTGCCACGCCCCAGCTCTGGACGAGCATATCGTTCTGGCTCCGCGGAAGCGACAAGTGGCAAAATCGCTTCGAGAGCGAGCTGCAACTCACACAGGACTACCCCCTCGATGTCAAGGTACATCATTCAAATGTGGACCGTTCTCGAATGGGCTCATGGCTCCTCCTCACATCGCCCGTCGTTGGCGCACGCTTACCATCCATCTCAATGACATCACGCTACAGTCCATACAGCCTGAGCCACTCGTCTGCTCGTCCCTGGTCTCGATTTACTTCGAGTACACCACGCTGATGCTTCGGCGCACGGAGATCGATACCGGGAACACCAGGACACTCTTACCGACGTTGGCGGAGGCGCCACTCATGCGGACTGCCGAGATTCGCGTCGCCTATGGGAAGGGTGGTTATTGCATGCGCCTGCCCCCTAGCTGGAATCTATCAACTCTGCTCGTACAGTTCTGGTACTGTAACAACATAGGACGACTATGCCCTATGATTCAGCAATACTCTGGCACGCTCGAGAAGCTCAACTTTGCTGTTTTCAACACTGAGCCGGGAACGTCCAGTTTACCCCTTGGGTGGGTCGTCACTATGCCGCGACTGACCGAACTGGTCTGCGGAGGCCACGCGTCGAGGCTCATCCGACTAGTCGAAGCACCAAAGCTACGCCACTTGACCATCGATCAACCCAAGGAGAGGCTCTGCGACGAAGCGGTCCAGGGTGTTCCTTCCACGGCACATTTCATAACCCAGTTCAGGAATCTTCGTGAACTGCATCTCCTCAATACATCTTGGTCGACTGGCTCGCTCATTGACACCCTCAACGAACTCACTCACCTCGAATGTCTCCGGATGCTAGAGAGCGGCGAGGAATACTCGAGCAAGCTCGTCACGCGGGAGCTCTTCGAGCGCTTGACGCGCGGCGGCGTCGACGCGGACGGCAAAGTCCTGGACCGTGCCCACCTCTGCACTCTTCCGAAGCTGTCAAGAATGATTACCACCATCCATTTCTCTGTCGCTGAGGACGATGTCATGATACCCGCGGCAAGACGTATGGCTCTTTCGCGTGTGGAGGAAGGCGAGGGGCTATTGCCACTGAAAGTATTTTCTTTTCGCTACCGCCTGTCTCAGGATAGGAACAGATGGACGAGTATGACCTTGGATTCATTGTAGGTGACCGTTACTTTAGACAATAGGACCAAAAGGCGGTGGAATGAATATATTACGTAAGCAAGTTGTGGGTCCGCGACCGGAAATTACCGAATGGCGCTTGTTCCCGACTTTCATGTAAGTACCGACCTCGCACACTGTTCAACTCGAAGTAGCTGCTTCTGCGCGCGATATGGGACCCCAGTCAAGCATATAGATGGACGAAGAGAGCTCTCAATATGTGTCTACCTCTGAACATGCGGCGGGCGCTATTCGTGGACAACGAAGACGTTAGACTTGATCAGGGTATGTCTCTGCGGCGTTCCCTGGTCTCTAACGAGCCCCAAAGAGATACCACATCTAACTGTGACGTCTCTGCGCTGCTGGCTCGCGTCTTCGGCCTCCATGATTGCGCTATGGTAACGTTGGCCAGGACGAGGGTGAATGGTGCTGAGCTGAGTGGAGGTCATACCAATGCTGATGTCGCGTCGCAGTTGCAGAGTCTGGCGAACGACAGCCTGAATTCCCTCATGGAGTGCTCGCTGCAGGTCGGCGCCGACATCGACATTCGTCGAAACGCATGCAGCCGCCTTGATCACGACGTCGAGCGCGTTGTAAGTGAAGGGAGGAGAGAAGTTCGGTCTCGTCATCCCCGTCGGACGCCAGGAGGCTCTTCTGCGTGATGACCCTCCAGCGCTTCGCCACTTCGGTTGTTTCTATAGAAGGTATGAGCCTGCGAGGCGAGTGCTGCGCGATGACATAGTCCCGCGCCCCAATCCTAAACCACGCACGACTCTCATTTGATTTGACGATTCAATCTGACCGGTCAATCTATTTACTACAGAACTGTCGCCACCGTACACTGAGAGCTCCTTCATTGGGACGCCATTTCCATGGTGAATTCGGGAGATGAATACACAATGACCTTGGGCCTGATCAAGGTATGTCCCTTCGATCTCCCACCGCCGCCTCTGACCAGCCCTAGAGAAATACCACAACCTACAAGCTCGTGCTCGCCCTGCTTACAGAGACTCTCAGCATCCATAGCTTCGCTGCGGTACTGCTTATCGGGTCGAGGGAGGACCGTGTCGAGCTCGGTGGAGCTGACCCCGACGTTCATGTCGCTGCGCAGCTGCAGCGTCAGACGTACGACAGCCTGGCCTGATTCCTCGAGCGCCTGCCGAAGATCATCTGAATCTCCGACATCCTTCGCCACGCACGCGGCCGCCTGCATAACGCTGTTGAGAGAACTGTGGAGAGAGGCAAGAAGAGTGCCATCGTCCGAGTTCTTGTCGTCGTATGAATACAGACCCTTCTGCGTGATGATCTTCCAGCGCTTCGCCACATTGTTTCCCACTGTCAAAGGTGAGCGTTAAGCTGGCGCATCGTCGCGACCGATGGCTTACCTGCTCCTCGAATGACCATATATAGATCTTTCGCGTGGCTATTGAGCTTGCGGTTGAATGTCCATTTGCGGATGTGCGTCTGGCTCCAGTGCGTAGCGGTGGCCTGTAGCGCGATCTGGAGCATGGCTAGACGTTCATCGTCGTCTCCGCCGGTAAGCTTGCTGCACGTATACTCTCCAAGCGTGTTTCTGACGACTTCCAGGGCGCTCGCGGTTGAGTTGTCGGCGGGCCCGAGCTGAACGCTGTCTGCGAGCAGGGCGGAGAGCTGGAAGATCTCCTCGTTGAGGGTCTCCATCCGACTGGCGACGTCGCGCTCCGAGAGCTCGTCCGTCGAACCCAGGAAAGCTTGTGCAGACGCGAGCTCGGCGGTGCGCGCCTCGAGCAGCTTACACGTGTTCTTGTGGTCCGCTTCCGCCCGCGCCGCTCGTCCGCGCTCTGTTGCCGCCATCGTCAGCAGCCTCTGATTCTGCTCTCGAGCGTCTGACTCGAGCTGGCGGACGCGATGCGCATAACGCTGCTCAGCGTGCAGAAGGGCGGCATAGCGCTCGTCCGACTCCTTGCGCGCTGCTACGAGAGCGAGTCGGAGATGCGTGACCTCGCCATTGTCCCTTTGGCGCTCTCGCTCGCTCGCAGCAGGCGCTGTACCGTCCCAGGAGCAGACCTGAGGGGGAATCGCCGAGGGCTTGACCGTCGCGACTCCCGCATGGGAGAGATACCCGGCTGGCGGTGTGCTCGTCGTCGCCTTTGCTGTCGGCCCTTTGCTCGAGGGCACGACGCGAGGCAGCTCCGAGTCAAGTTCGCGCCCTCCCGCTCCTTCTTCCGCCCTACTTACGTATACGTGTGAGTTTTGGTCTCTTGGTAGCCTCATAGTCGACTCACATCGTTTCACCGCCGTTGTTCTGGCTTCCCATAGTTCCCTGCAGGGTGGTCGAGAGAAACTTGCTGATTTTGTTCATAGACAGCGCGATGAGCAGCGACCGGCGAGTGATAGCTGATGAAGGTGGGAGACAAGGATTTGAGACGCCTATCGCTCACCTTCAAACTTCCGACATCCTAGTAGCCCAGAAGCACCCGCTCAAACCCCTCGAGGTCGCGGTAAACGGTGCGCTCGTTTCCCTAACTCTCTCTCCCTCCCTCAACCATGAACGCCAGAAAGCCATACGCTGGGAAATCCCGCAAGCTCATTATCGCTATCGATGTCGGAACGACATTCAGCGGCGTATCGTACAGGTATTTTTCTTTCCGTCCACTCTACAAGCCCGACGTTCATGCACGCGCCGTAGTATTCTCGACCCCGGACAGGTCCCTCAAGTATGCGGCGTGAATAGGTCTGTCCACCTCAAGGAACTCCTTCCGCCGAAGCTGAGCTTTCCCAGATTTCCTGCACAGGAACACGCGGGCGGAGACTCGAAGATACCCTCTGTTTTGCTGTATGACAAGAGCGGCAACGTACGCGCGGCCGGGGCGGAGACCCTTCAGGAAGATATGATGGAGCTGGCCATCGACGAAGGGTGGTTCAAGTCGGAGTGGTGCGTCGTCATGTACTTCCCCGTGAATCGATGCTGAACTCGCTTCATCTAGGTTCAAGCTGCACCTCCGGCCGAGCGGATCAGACCCCGATCCCGCCCTGTCGGCGTTACCTCCCTTGCCCCCCAACAAGTCCATCGTTGACGTCTTCGCCGACTTCCTTTCTTACCTCTTTGACTGCGCGCGCATATACATCAAGGAGACTCACCCCACCGGGGCGAAGTTCTGGTCTACGATCGCAAACAATATCGACTTCGTCCTCACGCACCCGAATGGCTGGGAGGGACAGCAGCAGTCGCTGATGCGGCAAGCCGCTGTCCAGGGAGGCCTCGTGGCGGACAGCGACGAGGGGAAGGGCAGGGTCAGCTTCGTGACTGAGGGCGAAGCGAGCCTCCATTTCTGTCTCAGCAGAGGTTTAGTCGTAGATGGTATGAAGGTCTGTGGTCATCTGCAGTCGCTCGTCGCTGTGCTTACTTAAGCAGGACGGGAAAGGCGTCGTAATCGTGGACGCTGGCGGCGGTACCGTCGACCTGAGCGCCTACGCGCAGGTGCGGAAGGGGGCGGACGTGTCGTATACCGAAATCGCTCCCGCGCAATGTGAGCAATGACCTCGACTTGATATTCGGTGCGCTACTGATTAAGATCCTAGGCCTCTTCAAAGGCGCAATTATGGTCAAGCGCAACGCGCAAGCCTATATCGAAGGTGTGTCACCCAGCCGCGCGTGCCTTCGGTCACTACTACTTCCCTTCTTAGCGCGCCTGCGGAACTCCAAGTTCTCGGAGCGCACCGAAGACATCGTCGACGCCTTCGACAAGTCGACTAAGCTGACCTTCAAGAACGCGAAGACTCCCGCGTATGTCAAGTTCGGCGGGATAAGCGACGCCGACACTGCGTACGACGTGAAGGGCGGGAAGCTGGTCATACCGGGGTAAGTGAATCGGTTGTAGAGTCGGTGGTGCGCCAGGCTAAGCGACACTCAGGTCGGAGGTCGCCAAGTTCTTCCAGCCGACGATCACGTCAATCTCGCAAGCTGTCTTGAAGCAGCGAAAGCAGGCGAATTCGGGGATATCGGTACGGCTACGCTGTTGGTACATGATACATATGCTGACTTTCTCAGTCCATTTTCCTTGTCGGCGGCTTCGCTGCGTCGTCGTTTCTGTACAGCCAGCTGTGCGAATCCCTAGCGCCGCTGGGTTTGGATGTGTGTAGACCAGATAACCATATGTGAGTCGCATTTGCTCATGCCACAATGACAGTTGTTTGATGCTGATACTCAGGAATAAGGCCGTCGCCGATGGCGGTGTGCTCTACGTCGTCGACCACCACGTCTCGGCACGCGTCGCCAAATTTACGTACGGCACGGATGGCGCGCGTCCGTATCAAAAGAAGGACAAGGAGCACAGGAAGCGGCATCAAAAGGCGTACTTCAGCGCAGACGGCGTCAAGCGTGTCAGCGACTGCTTCCTCCCACTTATCAACGTTGTGAGTACTTGCTCATACATCCCCAGTAAGCGGTCCCGAAACTGACCAAAAATTTAGGGAACCCAAGTGACGGAAACGCAAGAGTTCAAACTGGTCTTGATGCAGCTGCACGAGGTCTGGGGGCCATATCAGCAATACACCGTCAGCGCGCCTATCCAGGTCTATCGAGGGCAGATTCAACATCCCCTCTGGACGGATGTCGATAGCCGTGAGTTTATAACGATGCAGTACCCTGTTCACGATTGACTTTCAACTTTTCACAGATAACTTCAGTGTTCTCTGTACGGTCAGAGCAGACGTGACTAGCGCTGTGTCCAGGCTGGCTCCTCGTCGCGCGGCGGACGGACGTGCCTACTATCAGCTCGACTACACCGTCGTCCTTCTCTTCGGCTTGACGGAGCTGAAGGCGCAACTGCGATGGCTTGAGAATGTGCGCACATCTACCTGCTCCCTTCTTCATTTATACTGAATCTCTCTCACTGCATCAAGGGCGTTGAACGACGGTGAGCTCATGATCACACGCGCGCAAGTGGTCGCTGATCTCCTTCCTAGCACACCTGCAGAGGTCGTCTACGGCGATACTTGATTTCGTAGGAGGCGCTGAACTTCGAGGAGCATGGCCGGCGCCTGGCGTTTCTGGTATCTAGCTCTTTGATTCCATTGCAAAATTCGATATCTCTTTTGCATCTGTCATTTCCTGCTGCTCGCATGGTCGAACGAGGTATCGGACTTGAAGTTCCCTCACGCAGAGCGCGCGATAATATGAGATGCAATCCAAGCCTTGCAGATGAGGGAAGGGCAGCTCAAGAATGGTCAACGATTCGCGTTCGCCTTCACGCTTGTCGGACACGCTCTACTCAATCTTTTGGACAGGGGAGCGTGACCCAGCGCGTCCATGAGGAAGCTTGCCTCTTGGGGACAGCTTTCCAAGCGGCGTCGCTCCATCATATCCTCACTCTGACCATTCATTGATCCCACAATAGACGTGCGATCCTCCAAGAAAGATCTCTCCGAGCGGACAAAAAATGCCAATTTACACGCCTTAATCGTACATACAGCGCGTATCCCTAAGTACGCCAACGGCTGCGGGTACGAAGATAGATACATACATTGGATCAAAACACTCGACCGTGACGCCAACGGATTCCCTACGCCATTCGCGAGATGAAAAGGAGTTAAAGGAGCTGGTCTATTGGGCATCTGCCGCCCTCTTCCAGTCTTGCCTCGCCGGTCCCTGGTAGCGCTCTTCGATCTTACGTGCGCGATGCGTGTGGGAAGTATGAGGCGAAGCATGAGATATCGAGCGTGTGATCAGGAGCCAAGTCGGAGCAGCGATCGCGAGTGATAATCAGCGAAGGGTGAATGAAGTCGAAGGCAGTCACTTACAGGAGTCGCCACCGCTGAGGCCACCAGGAGCGCCAGCATGGCTAGCACGACTTTCTGAGGGGAGAACATGTTGACTGGTTGGAAAAGGAACGTCGATGTCGCTGGATAGCACGATTCGCCGGTCTAATGAGGTCATCAGTCCTCATCCGACCGGACCTGAGGCATGGGCGCACGTACCGGGGTGACGAGACGAGCAGTGGGTACCCTCGAGAAGGCGGCTGCCCGGAGTCCTTATATACGCAGCTGGCGGCGTGCCTGAATGCTGATCTCCCCTCCCGGCGCGGTGTATGGCCTCCTTCCCTCCGCCCACCAAGGAGATTGCCGGGATGCGTGCACTTGAAGACGAGCGCATGCCAGCGATGGCGTCAGGTCATATACATTCCGGAGTAGACCCGGATAGTCATTGAATGCGCAGCGCGGACGAGAAGGAGCGTGGCCGATAACCGGGGGGCCGCGTAGGCTGGAACGCCTCGGGTCATGCGCTGAAGCGGTGGGAACGCTCATACAGGAGCATTCAGTCAAAGGGGGTTAGCTTGTCGATAGCGGAGAGAAGCATGCCCGTGTCGGCCGCCTTGCGAGCAGTGTCGCCGCTGTGCCGAGGCCGAGGTTCAATAGCGACTAATGAACGGTAGGTCGCGAAGTCCGAGCCGAGCGCAGGCCGAGAGGTTGAGTCGCACCTGAAGTCTATGCTTGCAATCAAACCAACGAGAAGAGGCAGACGCAGCAGAGTCTTGAACATTCGAGATGAAGGTCAGAAGCAAGCCCTGATTCGAAATCTTGGGATCAACCCCGGTGTTTCCCGAAGCATCACGTGGAAAATTCAACTTGCTCGTGACTAAATGTCAGCCAAGTATTGTAATTTGAGCTCCCCCCTCTTCAGAAGTGACAATTAGACATCTGCACCTCACGTCTGAGCGATATATGATAGTATCCACCACGTCTTCCAATAGAATATCTCGAGACATTGACTTCGCAGTGCGCCAGGCTGGTACGGGGCAATATGTATTATACAGCAATGATACACAAATGAAACTCAAGAAATATGGAATAATATACATCGGGAGATAGTCATCACCGCTGCAGCACTCTCGACTTCACGACTGTGAGATGCGCACTCCCTTGATATCGAACAAGACCCAACGCAACCGCACACGAAACCTTCGCGACCATATCGCCTTCATTGCTCTCGTCAACCACACCACCCCCGCCCGCTCGACCGTTCTCGCTATTCCATTTCACTTCCTGCGGAGGTGCTACGGACGCAGCGGGCGTGACCTGCATAGTTGCCTCATCGAAGCGATCCCCGGGCCGTGGCAGCACAAGCGCGAGCTCGCGGTCCGTCACAACGACGCCGATATGCTCGCGAAGCTCGGCCACCTTCCAGACGAGGGACTCCACGAGTGCGTCCAGCGTGTCAGCGTCTTCCCGAGACCCTCGCTCGAAGCGTGCGGCGAAGAGAACGGCGGCGAGGCTTTCGAGCAGCGATGACTCGAGCCCGGTGCAGAGCGAGTTCTCCGCGCGCGTGCTGACGCGAAGGGCGAGGGCGCGCCATTTGCCGGCTACTTGAGGGTCGTCTGCGCGCGAGTCAGGACGTGTGGCCAGAAGATAAAGGGGAGACTCACAGTTCTCAACGATCTTCTCGTACATGCGACGCAGAGCCAGGTTCTCCTCGTCGTCCGTCAACGACCAGCGGCCAACGATCCCTCTGACCCAATGCGCCAATATCGCCCGCAAAGCGTGCGATAGCACGGCACGCCTGGCGTCTACATTGCCCCGTGTTAGAGTGTCATAAAGGCCAGGCCCGAGTCGCGCTTGGAGGCGGGCATCCAGCCTGGCCGCCACATCCACAGTGGGGTCGCCGTTGGCGGGGCCGACTATGGGAACGACATGCGCCGCGATGTCTTCCGCGATCGTACACATCGCCTGATTGATCTCGCCCAAGACCCCCGCGATGTCCTCGTCCCTCGCTAGAGCAGGCTCGCGCAGAGCTTCAATCTGCACGCGCGCGTCGGCCAGCTGCGATGCCAACCTCTCGCGCTCCTTCGAGAGCTCTGCGATCAGCTCGTTCGAAGTATTGGCCTGCGCTCTCGCCGCATCCGCCTCCGACATCGCCGCCTCTGCCTCCTTCCTCGCCGCCTCAGCCTCCTTCCTCGCCGCCCCAGATTGGTCGCCCAACGAAGCGACAGCGGCCTCGAGCTGCGAGACCCTGCTCTCCTTGTTCGAGAGCGCGAACTCGAGCGCACCCAATGACGCCTCCGCTCGCGCCTTCTCCAGTCGCAAGCTATCCAGCTCTGCCTTCGCCTCCGCGTACTCGGACGCGAGCTGCTCCATCGCCGAACTCAGTTCCCGGTTCTCCTTCGTTAAGCTGGTGTTTCTCGACTTCGCGTCCTCGACGAAAGAGGCCAGCGCCGCGAGCTCGTGCCGCAGCTGCGTGATGGTCTGCTCCTTCTCCTCGCAAGACTTGGACAGCCGCTCAATGCACTGCTTCAAGGTCGCGTCGGCTGCCTCCAAGTCGCGAAATTGCGCCTCCAGCGAGGCGATCTGCTCCCCGCGGTCATTGTTCGACGCTGTCAACGCAGTCACGCGCGCCTCCAGCGCGTCCTTCTCCTCCGTGAGCTCCTTATACTTCTTCACCGCCTTCTTCATATTCTCCTTCAACGCAGCGCCCGCTATCTCTAGCTCCGCGGTCGACGCCTCCAACGCCTGAATCTGCTCCAGCCGCTCCGCATTCGACGCCTCGAGCGCGCGACTCTGCCTCTCCAACTCCTCAACGCGGCGCTGTTGCTCCTCAACGCAGTGCTGTTGCTCCTCAACGCGGCGCTGTCGCTCCTCAACGCGGCTCTGTCGCTCCTCGACGATATCTTCCAGATCGGCTCGCTCCGCGGACAGCTCGTCGACCACGTCGGACAGCCGATCGCGCGAGGCGGCGAGAGAGGCGCAGACGGTCTCCAGTCGCGCGTTCGTCTCGTTTAGTTCGCGGATGCGCGCGTCGCGGATGGAGACCTCCCAGATGAGCTCGGAGATGCGGTCCGCTTGTTCTTCTTGTACGCGCTCCTGCTCCTCACGAGTGCGATCCGCTTGCTGGTCTCTCGGGCGCTGGGCCTCGATCCTGGACGCGACAAGCTCGGCTTGCGCTTCCCGTTGCTCCTCCGCCTGCTCGTCTCGCACGCGTTCTGCGTCGCCCCTGAGCTCTGCAAGCTGGCGCTCAGCCTCGTCAAGCTGGCGCGCAGCCTCGTCACGCTGGCGCTCAGCCTCGTCAAGCCGGCGCCGCAGGTCCGCGACGTACTCGCGCGTATATGGGGGCGTGGTATCTTCGCTGGCGGAGTCGTACACAGACTGCGATGGGGCATCGGGGTGTTCAACGGCAGGCGTGGCGTCTGGTATAACCGCGCAGATAGCGAGACCTGCGGTCGGACCGGGCGGTAGAGTGACCTCAGCGTCGGGCGGTAGAGTGTCCCCGGCGTCTTGATGAGGCGAGCGCGAGGAGAGTAATTGGTTCAAGGCGCCGTGAGGAAGTCGAAGAAGGGTGTAGTGCGTCATAACAAGAGGCCTGCGTGAGGGATTCAGGATAGCGTTGTCTGCTCGTAGCAGACGCAAGAACCTCGTCTTCGGTGCAGACGTCAGCGATACCTTCGCGCCTGCAAGCCAGTAGTACGCACCTCTTCAGGATATCCTAGCGTGTTCTTTGCGGACCAGCGCCTCTGCGCGTCTCCTGAGGTCGTCGTGAGCTGACGGTCGAGAGCAGGGACACGGCGCTTAGCCACAGTCCCTGGTCCATGAACCTGCGCTTCCATGCTAACTCCCCCTCATTACCACCGTGCCTATTCAAAGGCCCCATGACGACGCAAGGAGTGAGGATCTAGTGTGCAAGGAGGGTGGACCTAGCGATCCAGGTGAGAGGATCTGGTGAGTCACCATCCGATACGCCAACCGCAATGGAGGCTCGCGGCTGTGCTCGTGGGTTCGGCGCCGCTTTGGCGCCGATCGCTATCGCGCAAGGACAATGGCAAGCATTTTATCTATCCACGAAGGAACATCGAGAAGTCTGGCCAGCCCACGACGCCAGTGAGCATTCTGCCTCCAACACTCAAGAAGATAGCTCACCAAGGTTCCGACGAGATAATAACGGGGACGGCTCGCGTGCGAACACACCCCAGCTCGGGATGGCATGCGTTTAAAGACCGTTGACGAAGGCATAGCTTCTCGCCCGAAGCGCGCTGAGAAGTAAGACAGATTGCGTATGGATCGAGACGGCGCGACAGCGAGAAGACAGAGCGTTGGCATTATCCGAGCCTCGTGGGGAAGGCGTGATACTGTACTAGGATACAGATGGCAGGACTCGAGCACCGCGTAGCGGGTTCACGACGCCATGGTTGTCAGAGACAGTACAATGCAGAACTGGCCTCCACTGTCGTAAATGTATGAGGAGATCGACGCAGTTGTTGAGAACATGATCGCGGCGGCGGGAAGCAGGGAACGCGTCTGCTTGGCCTTGTTGACTGACAACCTTCAAACACGGTCACGCGAAGCACGTGATCTAGGTTCAACTTGTTACTTCGTCGACGCGTCATGATAGTACGGACCGATGGACTCGTCCACCGTCTCGTTTCGGGGATTTAAACGCGTAAAATCGAACTTCCCCACGCACGAGGGTGGTAGTGGAGGTGAGGGGAGGAGGGCTTGTGAACGCGGGCTCGGGGACGAAGATAGCTCTTCAATCACTCCCCTCTAAAGGTCCACCTTCGGCTTGTCCCTTGTGTCTCTTAGACTGCCGGGATCACAAGGCTTGCTCTTGCTGGTTCAATTCAACCTTCCCTTTGCTCGCGTTCAGATAATCATGAATTGTCATAAATAAGATGAGTTGTCTACATCAGCGCCCGCGCCTATCGACTCCGACTCTTCATCCGCTAGTGGTGGCGGGACCGATGCTCGCGCTCGCGCGGCTTGTCCTCCCAGTCATGACGATGTTTGGACCTCTCGCGGTCATGCCTGTGAGAGCGATGACCATCACGAGAGCCGTGGTGATCACTCGAGCCATGACCATCGCGCGAGGTACCATGGTGGCGAGAAGCGTCGCGCCGTCCAGATGACTTGTGGTGCACTCGGTCCTCTCGGTCATCGCGATGCCGATCCCGCGTCGGCGAGCGGTGACTATGATGTCCTTCTCCACGCTCACGAGAGCGAGAACGATGGCGCCGGCCATGAGAGCCGCCGTCCGCGTCAATCTCCACAGTCGTGACATTCTCCGGCGACTGGAAGACTTTGATATGGGACGGTATCGGCACAGCATCGCGCTGAAAGGCCGATACAGAATCGTGCTGAAAGGTCAGCACAGGGTCGTGCTGCAAGGATGGCACAGGATCACTCTGAAAGGCCGACACCAGCGGCGGCATGACCACGAGCTGCGGTTGGAGGCCCAGCTGATCGCTCGACGCCGACTGCAGGGTCTGCGCGCGCTCGCGCGGCTTCCCACCGATATTGAATATGTCCTTGACGAGCTTCTTCACCGGTTTCTTGCTCTCCGTCGAAGACGTCGGCGGGTTGTCCGTCGAAGACTTGAGCGGCTTGTCCGCCACCTTCGCCATGCGTGAATCCTTCGAACAATCGTCAGCCTCTCGCAGCTAGTCCAAGTTGACAAAATCACTCACATAGACGACCTTTGGCGCATCCGCCGGCGCGCGCTTGTACCACGAGCGCGAGGGGTCCAGCTGAGTCGCGGACGCGTTGGTCTTGTACCACGAGCGCGGATCGTCGACGAGCTTGGCCGTAGAGGTGTTCCCAAGGTGAGGTGTAGATTTCACCAGCTTCGCATTCGAATAAACCAGCTGCGGCGTCGACTGCGTAGCAAAAATCGTGCGAGAGCTCTTGAACAGCGCAGCCAGCGAGGTCTTCTTCCTGAGCTTGGGGGGTGGGGTGGGGGCGGTGACCCTGATCGTGGGTCCGCCCGGGATAGGCGTACCGGGGCGCGTCGACTTGGAGGGCTTGCGGGTGCGTGGAATGGGTGGTTGGGAGACCATCGGTGGGTAGCCATTCATCGGAGGGTAGCCGGTCATCGGTGGCTGACCAGTCGTCGGAGGATAACCAGTCGGCGGCGGGTGACCAGTCGTCGGCGGCTGACTAGTCATGGGCGGGTAACCACTCCTCGCTGGTCCACGCACCACCGGCCCATACGTCTCCATCCCCGCCGTCTGATACACGGGCAGCGAGTGCGGCGCGGTCTGCACGCGGAGGAGCGGCTGAGGCGGAACCCCCATCGGCGCGGGTGGTACTGGCATCGGAGGGACTGGCATAGGTGGTACGCGGATACCACCCGTCACCTGCTGGGCAGTATGCACGCGCTGAGGTGCGGGCCTGCGCGTTCCTCCCGCCGCAGAGATGGTCGGCGGCCAGTAGCTGACCCTGTTTGGGTCCGCCACCAGAGCGCCCTCGTGCGTATTCGGCAAGAACGACTCGCGCGCATCCGGCATCAACGAGTCGCGCACCTGCGTCGCCGGCGAGAACGGATCGCCAACCTCGTACGGCGTGTGCGCGAGCGTCCACTTCTGCACGTCGCGCATCTTGCGGCGGTGGTGCGCGTGCGCTTCTGGGCTGTCGTCGTAGATGGACATGGCGGGTGGGGTGGCGAGGATCGGGTAAGTGAAGGTTGGCGGCGGGATCTGGTGTGCGCGAGGGTTGGGTGGTGGCGGTTGGTGATGAGAACAGAGGGCGAGACGAAAGTCCCGAGCAGAGGGCGAGGGTTGGGTGTCGGCGAACGCAGATAAACCAGCAATCAGCGGTCGCAGACGAACAAGAAAAATCGCAGGCAAGGAGCGAGGATCGACAAAAGGCGACAATGAAAGTGGCGCGGCAGAGGACGCGACGCCTGAGCAATGGAGGATGATGAGGTCGAGAAACCTGGTATGCGCTTTTATATGGCGAGCGGAGACCTTCGCTTATACGACGAGCAGAAATTGGTTTGTGCGCAAGAGCACCCTTTGTGTCTCCTGTAAGTCCGATATGCTTGGCTGTAGCGTCATACCCCCAATTTCGATCCGCGGAGGCAAACAAGCGAAGAAGACTGCGGAAGCAGATTAACCCCGTTGGGAGACAAAGACGCGGACATAGACGCGCCCAAATGAGGAACTGAACATACCGAAATAAGAAACTGAACATTCCTGCGCGTCCGAGCCAGGAGAAAATAGGCATAGTGAAGTCAACAAACGTGCTTGGGCGCGAACTTGGATCGATATCGAAAGAGATATCTCGGCGGCCGATGCATAGCGCGATGGTCTATACGTCGAAATCGGTTGGGGAGAGAGAACTACCTGGAAGTGTGTGAGAATGCGACGAGCGTAGACATACACAGAAGATAGGAAGCGGAGTCGAAGCTAGATGCGCAGCCGCTCGATGACCTTCAGCGACTGCCATTGCTGAGAGCGAAAACGATATCTCGAAGGTCAAGACTGACAAGACATCACTCTGCCAGGACCTGTCCGACGACGAGCGCGTGTCGACCGGCGCCCGAAGCGAAGTGTCCCAAGTGTTTGGAGAGTTTTTTGTCGGCAGTTTACTCGTTTGTCGCGCCAATGTACCCTATTCTCCGCCGCCAAGACGGATATTGAGTCCGTGGGTTAGATCGGCGTCTGCAAAAAAGGGATGCTCCTGCGCGTCGGATGTCCAGGGAGGCGCGCGCTCGAAGCATGGCTTTTAGGCGATATCGAGCCCTGCCCATTAAATGAGACTGATTCCGCGCTCCAAAGGCTTTACATAGTCTCACCTAAGCCATCCCGAGGACGATCCCCAGCCATAGCGTCAACGGGGCGGCCTGTACGGGGAAGTTGCGAGCAAGGAAGGACTCCGAAGGAGCGAGCGCCACAAAGTCCCGGGAGATGCCGGTTCAGCCGAACTGCCTTATTCGGTACCGAACTTTCTTGGACCCACAACGTCAAGAGCGTGGCGCATGATACGAACATTCAGAGCCAGATTGATGCGTAGACATCTAAGGAGCGAGCTTCCCTCTAAGGAGCGAACTTCAGCTGTACATGATTTAGACAATGCCGATCCTATGTGCAGTAAGGCAAGATATGATCCGTTTAGGGATATGTACGATGTACGATGTAGTGAGAGTGGGGGCAGCGATCCGGGAGCTGTAATCATGGTCCTCGGAGATGCAGATGCGGGATATAATGGTGGGATAGGAACAGATGCAGTGTGTGTAAGCTGGGATAGTATGTGAGCGAGCCGGAAACCTCTGAATAGACTAGAAGCGCGTGAGTGGGTCAAGTCGAACGAAGATGTGAGTAGTATAATGTAGATGTAAGTGAGCTCTATGCATGAGATTCGGGACAAATTCCAGATGGATGAGGCAAATGTAGACGGCCTTAAAGACGCGATGAATGCAGAACGGCCTCAGAAAACGAGCTAGACTCGCCCATGCCCTTGGAAAGGCAAGTCAGACGCCCTCGCGAGGCAAATCCAGACGCCCTCGCGAGGCGAATCCAAACGCCCCCGCGAGGCGAATCCAGACGCCCTTGCGAGGCGAATCCAAACGCCCTCAAAGACGCGATGAAATCAGAACGCCTTAAAAGCGCTTATCCTTCTTCGCCAGCGTCCTGAGGCTGCTAATGGAGCGCATCTTGTCCACGATGCGCTTCGTGATCGAGGGTTCCTGCGGTGGGGCGTCAGTGGTGGTTCTTTCGTCGCACGGAGGATGAAGCGGAGGTGGCGATGGACTATGGGGAGGCGATGGACTATGGGGAGGAGAAGAACTATAGGGAGGCAGCGGACCATGGGAAGGTGATGGACTATGGGGAGGCGATGGACTATGGGGAGGAGAAGAACTATAGGGAGGCAGCGGACCATGGGAAGGTGATGGACTATGGGGAGGAGAAGGACTAGGAGAGGCGAAGGACTATGGGAAATGAGAAAACAACAACAAGCACTCCACGCACCTCATCATCAAACGGATCCGGCGGCAGCGAGAAGTCACTCTCTGAGTACACCCTGTGCAAAGTCGGGCGCGCGGGTGCGTCGTAAGACGGTCGATTGTAGGCTCCGTCGGTCGACGCGCGACTGTAGTTGTCGTAAGACGGTCGACTGTAGTTGTCGTAAGACGGTCGGTTGTAGGCCCCATCGGTCGACGCGCGACCGTGGTGGTCGAGCAGGGTGCCGCAGGAGCGGGCGTAGGCGCTGGATCCGTTGTACGTCGACCCCCCGCCACCGCCGCCACCGTACGTGAATCCGCCGGTGACACTACGTGCGTATGTCGCCCCTCCAGTAATACTGCGCGCATAACCACCACCAGCCAGACTGCCCGCATACGCCCCACCAGCAACACTCCTCGCATACCCAGGCCTCTCTCCCTCCCCCGGATGCCTCGCCGCGAATCGCGATATCGAGCCCTCGGGCCGCGGCCGCGGGGTCCGTTGGATGAGGTAGGGGCTCGTGTGTTCCCCGCTGTTCTTCGTCGAGAGGGTATCCGAGCGTCCGAGGGTGCTAGTAATAGTAGTCGCGTCGAACCGCCCGATCGTGCTCGCCGTCGTATTCGCCCGCGCGAGGCTCGCATTGAGCGCGCTCGAGCGACTTCCCATCCGGTTAAGGGTGGACAAGTGCGGCGCCATGGAGAACACGCGGTCGAGCTCCTCGCGCGCCTCGGCGGAGGTGAGGACGTCTTCGCTGGCGCGCGAGTCGGCGGTCTCGTGCGAGTGGGCGGTCTCGTGCGAGTGGGTGGTCTCGTGGGAGGAATGGGTGCTTGGGTCGGAGAGGGTCGAGAGGCGCGGATCGGCGGCGGTGGAAGCGGGTCGAGAGGCGGCGGTGGAGGAAGGCCGGTCGGCGGGTGAGGAAGGTTGGAAAGTGTCGTGATGATGCTCGTCGGGGTGGATGGACGCGCTGACTGACAGACGGACAGACTTGGATGATGAGGGTCGAAGTGCGCCAGATGAATCAATTGAGAGACGAGCGGCTGCAGAGGAGGTAGAGGGGCCGGCGGCGTCGTGAGCGTGCTCGTCGGCGCACGAACCAACGGAGGGACGACGGCGATGCTTAGAGTGCTTGCTAGGCCGCGAAGCCTTGTCTTCGGGAGTGGCGGACGACGTAGAGGCACGAGGGACCTCCTCAGGATGCTCTTCCGCGCGCTTAGCTTTCCTAGCAGCGCGGCGCCTACGCCGCTCCTCCTCGTCGCCACCGTTGCCATGCCCTTTGTCCTCGCCCTCCACGGCCCCCGCATGCTTGCCACTCTTCCTGTGCTCGCGCCCCTCGTCCTTGCTGTGATGGTTCTTATGTCCCTTCTTCCGCACCGAAGTGTGGCGCGTCGAGCCCTCCCGCTCGCGCGCCTCCGCCTCGCGCAGCTTGCGGCCCGCCGCCAGCAGCTTCTGGTAGTGCTCGCGATCGCGCCGCTCGCGCTTCTCCTTGAGCGCGTCGAGCCGCGCCTGCTCCTCCGCGGTCGGTGGCCCGGGCGCCCAATCTCTCATGGCGCGCCGGGGAGCGGGGTCGTCGGGGATGTCGTCGTGCTGGGGGTCCATGGTCAGAGTCGGAAACAAGAATGTGAGGCTCGCCACACGCGGCGGCCACAAATGAGCGACGGGCGGTGGCCATGTCGCATGGAGACAACACAAGAGTTTGTTCTGACGCCCTATTGACCCCGCCTGAGAACAATAACATAGCCGTTTCCTGCACGCGACTCCGGCGCGACCGATCGTTTTTCGCGGTCGTTATGGGTTTGGGAAACGAGTTTATTGGCGCAGACGTACGTTTATCATGAATGGGTATCTCAGAGGACGCAGGAGATGCGTCTCGCACGCATGACCCGGTCGTCAATGAACTCTCGTTAGAGCGGAGGAAAAGATGAAGATCGACAGGCACGAGGCGCGGAGTCTGATTGCGTCACGCGTTTAGACGCCGTGCTATCGGCCCGAGACTCCGATCCGCGTGCTCGGTCTATGCCGTGACTTTGTGGCGTCCTTCGGCGCTTAACTTGCCTTCGTGCTTTCCGCCGTTGAAAGTATGGTTGCCGAGGCACCACTTGGAAATACTGGTGAATTACTCTACTATGTATCAGATCTGTATTGGCGTGCTAATTGTCAGGGCAGACAGACGATATCGGCTGGAACACAATGATCCCCTCTTCGAGCGCGCGTCGATCATTGCCTCTCGCGACATCCTACGCACCGGCCCCTTCCCTTCCATCGGCGAGGAAACCTCTTTTCGTGATCTAGAGGTCAGTTTGGCTGCCGAGTCCGAGCGCATCGGCGCGGAAATGCGTCGCTTAACGGCCTTATACGACGAAGCCGTCGCTCAACTCCAGATCGTGCGATCCATGCTCTCGCCCATACGGCGGCTTCCACAAGAGCTCCTCTCGGAAATATTTCTCGAGACTCAGCTACAAAACGATCTCTGCCTCAGGATGCATACCGCGCGCATTCTCGCTTCTGTCTCCGCAACGTGGCGCGAGACGGCGCGAGCGATGCCGGCCCTATGGGTTCACGTCGACTACACGAGATGCTCGCTAGATAACCTACGCCCGCTACTGAATATGCACGCCGAGCTCGCCTCGCCGCTTCCTCTGAGACTCCAGAACACCATCGACAGGCCGGATCGCGTCCAACGGCTCCTGTCCCTCCCTCCACAATGCACCACCCGGTGGGGTCAGGTCTCCCTTTTCCTGAAGAAGAGCACGTTCGACAGGGAGCTCGAGCCCGATCTGTCTTCTCTGCAGCGTCTCGATGCGCACCTCCGCGGCTCAACGCACCCCGAGAGGGCGCTGCTCATGGTCCTCTCCCGAGCGCCCGCCCTCCGCGCACTGTCGCTGCACATGTTGTATGACCGCTATTATGGCGATTGGCAGGAGCTGCGGAGTCCGTGTCTGCCCCATCTGACGGAGCTCACACTCAGCTCGCGCGGTGCGCTCACGAACATGGCCTTCTTCCCGATGCTCGCGCAGTGCGCGGGGACGCTGGAGAGGTTGGCGCTGGTCAGCGAGCCGGCGTGGTCCGATGCGAATATTCCGACACGGCCCATTGTCTTTCCCCGACTCCACACGCTTGATCTACAGTACACCGCACACAAACATCTCTTCCACCTCGATACCCCCGCGCTCGCCTTACTGGCCATCCGGGACTCCTGCGGGACACACGCTGGCGCTCTACAGACCCTCCTCCACCTCCTCACCACCTCTACTACCCTCCCGCCCATCACCACGCTCCTCCTCCACCGCGTCGGCGCCCCCGACCCCGAGGACTTCCTCCAATGCCTCGAGCTCCTCCCCTCGCTCACCGCTCTCCACATCGCGCGCGCCCCGGACGACGGCGTCCCCTGGCACGTCCTCGTACGCCTGGCGTGCACCGACTTCCGCGCGCCGCTGGTGCCGAGGCTCACGGCATTCTCACTTCGATATGCGCGAGGTCGCGTGCCAGAGAAGTTGCGGCGCGCGCTGCGGGTGATGTTGAGGTCGCGGGCGGGGAGGAAGGTGCTGAGGGGCGTCGAGGTCGAGGCATTGGAGAGCGTGGAGACGGATTTGGACGCTGATGCGGCTTCTGATGAGGATACGCGAGGCGATGGTGTATGAGGTGAGGTTCTCCAAGTCGATCTTTCAAGTTGACTGTTCACGGAGGACGGGTTGCGATGTAGAGGTCTTCTGAAAACGTCGACGATGAGGGGAGAAGACAAGCTACCTTCAGCCGATCTGGAGCCGAGCGCATTGTCACGAGTACGTTGTGTCACCCCCACGTGAGTTGGCGGAGCTCGTACCGCTGCGTGGGACGTTCTCGACGAGACACCCATGGCTGTTCGATTCGGCGTCCTATCATCTCGCTTCTTCCCGCATACTCATGTCGCCCTCGAGTTCCGATTATCGCTCGTATACATTGCACCACCTTTCCGAACACCGTATAGTACATTAAAACGTCAAACCACCAACGTCGGAGCGTCGAACCACCAACCTCGGAGCGTCAAACCATCAACATCGGAGCGTCAAAGCATCAACACGAAAAGCAGAGCGAAGAGTCCATATCAGTACATCAAGCAAGTCCAAAAGTTTGTTCGTAAGCGCGGCGGACGGCGAGTCCAAGCGAGGGCGCTATGTCGTACGCTGCAGCGCCATATGTCGTATGCTGAAGCGCCCTACGTCGTAGGCTGACGTGATGCTAGCTGAAGCACCATCTAAGGCGCAGACATGTTAGCCAAACGATCGCAGCATAAGAGGTTACGCGACCTACCAGTCAAACAACGAGAGCCGCTTCTTCTCGCGGTCGCCGACCTGCGCTTTCGCCGTACGACGGAAGACGCGCGCGAACAGAGACTTCTTGTGCACGCGCGAACTCCCGACACCGTTCTGAATGCGCGAGTTCTCGGTACCCTGCGAGATCGTCAGCACAGACGATCGCGACAACATACGCGAACCACTCACATAGATATCCAGCACGCGCGCCGCCTTCTCGTTCGGCCCCTGCATCTCTGGCGCGCTGCTGGACCCACGCGCAAAGTCGCGCAGGGAGTCGACCGTGAAGCGGCGGTTCACGGACCGCGCGGCCATCGCGGTCGACCCGCGCACCGACCGCGCGACCTCGCGCAGAGAGTCGATGGTCAGGCGGTGGCGGACGGGCCGCTCGAGAGGTACGGCGAGCAGCGTGGCTTGATCGTCGTCCGAGCTTGTCGCGTCGTCCGAGCTGTGGTCCTCGTGGCCGGTATGCGATCCTACAGTGTGACTTTCAGCATCCGACTGCGCGTGGACGTACCGCTCTTGCTGCTCCCTGAGGAGCGCGTCCTGCTGCTCGAGCCAGGCCTCGACGGCGTGCTTGGACTGCTCGACCTTGAACGCGTCAGTGATGGGCGCGGGTACGCATACGTCACCTTCGTTGTCGTCTGCGCGGGGACCGTCCTCCGAGGGCAACGCGTCATCCGATCCGGACGCATCGCCGTCGGTCGAGGAAGGAGCCGGGACCGCGCGCTCTTGAGAAGCTTGCTCTTGAGAGGCGCGCTCGTACGCGGGCTTGTACTCGATGACCATTGGGTTCGACGGGCGCCGAGGTCGCGGTCGGATGGAAGGTTCTTCCTCGGGCGCAGCGGAAGACCCGCCGATGCAGGGCAGTAGCTTGAGGAGCACAGAAAAGGCCATCTTGGGCAAATACAAGAGCAGTATTCTATAAGAAAACGTTGCTTTGGCGACCTTGAAGGCAGAAGTCGCCGTGATCAATCGAAAAAGCCCGGAAGCGGTCGCGCAGGCTTGAATGTCCTTGAAATCGGTCTTCAAGCGCCGTCGTCAGCACACAGAGCGAAGGAAGTCGAGATATCCGTGCAGAGTATCAAGAAGAAGGGTGTATGCGGTGTGCCTAGGAAGGATGGTGATGGTCAAGAAGCAAGAAACGACCGCGCGTGCGCGGCATCAAAATTCCAATTTTATTTCGGCAATCGCCGGTTTTGATTATCCCACGCGCTGCTGCCTTCCGTACCAGCAAGCTCCTACGATACCTCTCGGGCTTCTGACTCTTTCAATGAAGGCTGTCATTAGTTCTATCTATATAGCAATCATTACCTTGGTACTGGTCAGCACCTCTACTGCTCAGCTGCGTTGGCGAAATGAGCGCGATCAACTGCAGCTGTCCATCCCGTCGCAAGTCCATTTGGGACGTACGCGTACCAGGTCAAGGATACAACCGCTCCAAATAGAAAGATCTACAGCTCTTAATGAAGTGAGCTACACCCAATTGCATACGGCCTTTTAATCCTCGACACGAGATCGGCGCCGCTGCACGAGGCCGCCTTTATGCCTTTGTTCCACCCTTAGCGGCGGTCGGGTACGTCTTATATGCCGCGCGGCGGCTGACGCATCTATCTGCTTTCGTCCGTCTCCTACCGCCCCCTTCTGGCTGCCCGCGCGATGACCTTCCAGTGCTTCCTATACGAGGACGCGTCGCAGCGAACGCCTGGAGCCGCGCAGGGTCGCCCGAGCCTTCGACAGGCCGGTCGAAGGACTCCTCCCGCCACCCATATCCAGAGCCTTTCCTCTGTCGATCCTCGTTACACGTCGAGAGGCAATACGCGATGTCCTCGGAGGACGTGAGAGGGCTCCCGCGCGATCGCAACGCGGATGAGTGTGGCGGAAGGGGTGTCGAGAGCCCCCTCTTCTGGGTGCGCGAGTTGTCCACCCTACCGCAAGATCAGTATGAACGAACGCGACATATGACGAGCACGAGCTGCTCACGTAGATGTCCAGCACACGCGCCGCTTTCCGTTTAGTCTCTGCATAGCGGGCGCGCTAGACCCGCGCGCGACCTCTCGTAGGAAGTTGACCGTAATGCGACGACTCACGGTTCGCGCGGACCTCGCAGTTGACCCGCGCGTGGAGACTCGATCGTCAGGCGATGACGGACGGGTCGCTCGAAAGAAAGGCGAGCAGCTTAGCCTAGTCGTCGCTCGGGATGGTCGTCATATCGACCAAGGCGGTCGTATCATCGTCGGTGTGAGATCCTGCGGTAATAACTTTAGAATCAGACGACTCGCTGACGTACCGCTACTGCTGCTGTACCGTTCCTGCTGCTCCTTGAGCCGCGCATCCTGCTGCTCGAGCCAAGCCTCAACGACGAGCATCGACTTCCCAGCCTTCAGCGCATTAGTGATGGGCGCGTACACACATACGTCACCTTCATCAGCGTGAGGGACCTAATCGTCGTCTATGCGAGGATCATCCTCTGCGTCTGACCTGAACGCGTTACGGTCAGGCTGCGTCGACTTCGCACTCGCCTTTCACTTGACGACAGATATAAAGAGCAGCTGCAGTACCTCCTCCTTGTCCCTCGAGACCTACCTTCGCGCCCTCATTTTCGACTTCGCCGGCGTTGCTTGACCTCGCGGGCAGCCGCTGCCGATGTCGTCCCGAAGGATGTTCGAACTGCTCAAGTCGCTGCCCTGCTTCGGTGGGTCTTCTATTACGCCCGAACCCTCGGACGGGCCCGCACTCACCGTCCGTCGAGTACCATGCTCACAGTGTACAGGCCAGCGGACGAGCGCACCTCTCAAGAGCAAGCTTCTCAGGAGCGTGCGGTCTCATCTTCTGTCTCTAAATCGACCAAGCAACAAGAAGACAAGGTGTACAGTGTACACCGAGGTCGGACAAGTGAAAGGAGGCCAGTCAGAGAGGAAGGGTACCAAGGTTGTGTATGTAGGGAGGAAAACTCGAACCGTGACCATGATGGATGCATACAAGACACGACCGCACGTGGGCGTCGCGAAAAATTCGATTCGGCAATTGCCGTTCATCAAGTGTCACGCTCATTGATCAGAGCCATCAGCGGCGTATCCTAGCTCTTGTTCTCATCCGCCACCGTACATTCGCTGCTCGCTGGGCTCCAGGGCCGGTATATCTCAACATCCCCTAGCCCAGCCACTTCACAGAAATGTACTCGACGACGCCACCGCGAAAGCTGAAGCGCACCGCTTCGACGCTGACGCCTGGCGCCACGACCTACGCGAAGCGTTTGCGCACTACGAGTGGTATGCTCGCGCGTACCGCCAGCATGGACGGCCTGCTATCTGCATCCACCTCTCGAAGTGCTACCCCCGCCCCCGCAGCGCCAGCCTACTACGGCAAGCCGTCCGAGGCGCCCCGCTTGCTGGCGGGTCCCGATGAAGCGGGCCTAGCGCTCGTAAGTTACCCACGACCACGTGATTGAGAAAGTTGAACTGATGGATTACCAGATGCGGCGAGAGCTTGAGTCCGCGAGTCCTAAGAAGCGCCATGGGCTCCGAAAGTCGAATTCGTACCTCAGCGCTAGCGAGCTCACCGACTTTGACTCGGAATACGATTTTCCGCCCTCGAGGCATCACGGGCTGAAGAGATCCTCGTCGTTCTACAGCGAGCGCTCCGACTTTGGCTCGGAGTTTGACTTGCCGCCACGCTCCGAGCTTGGCTCAGAATACGATTTTCCACCCTCGTCGTCAGCCTCCTTGAGGCGCGAGCTCATCGACTCCCAGCCGCCCGTCATCTCCGAGATCAGCGCGCGCAACCACCTACAGCCCACCGGCACCTCCTTCGACTACTCCCTCCCACCCGGCTTCGACGCCTCCCTCCCCATCCCCCTCGCCTGCACCGCCTCCGACGTCGTCCTCTTCCCGCGCAAGAACCGCATCTACGGCAAGACCCTCACCGCCGCCACCGCGCCCTCCCAGCTCGCCAAGATCCCCGAAAAGTACGGCGGGCTGACGCTCCTCGCCGCCGCGGGCGCCGACTACCCGCACCTCTTCGCGGCGGCGACGCGGCGGAACCAGATCTACGTGTACGACGTCAACAAGCCGAACGAGCCGGTGACGTGGTTTGGCGCGGGCGCGGAGGTGGGCGCGATGGCGTGGAACCACGCGGTGCTGACGGTGGGGGATGGGAAGGGGCGCATTCGACACTACGACACGCGGATTGTGCCGGCGAATCGGATGCGGGAGCAGGCAAGGAGGTTGATGAGGCACCAGGCGAAGGTGACCGCGTTGGGGTATCATCGGTTGGGAAATAAGCTGGCGAGCGGGGATGCGGCGGGGAATGTGTTTGTGTGGGATATCCGCAACCAGGACACGACGCCGATGGATGTGGGCGAATTCGTCCTGCGAAGGAAGAAGATTCAGCATGAGGCGCCTATCTCGGTGAGCTCTCTGACATCCATTCTCTTGACGTGTAGCCTTACTAAGTCACTTTCTCCCAGTCCATCTCCTGGTCCCCCTTCGATTCCCAGACCTTCGTCACCGGCGACACATCCGGCATCATCCGTCGCTGGGATGTCACCGACAACACGTCGTCCAAGGACAACTCCTGCCTCCCGAGAATCACCGACCATAAACGCGCGGTGCTCGCGCTCATTCACGCCCCGTCTGGCTGCCGAGAGCTCTTGTCGGTGCATAGCGGTCCTTCGCTGCCTAGCGGTGGTCCTGTCGAGGATCGCCGATACTCGATACCCGATGGTGGTTCGCTACTGGGCGGTGCTTCGCTACCGAGCAGCTCTTCGTCTCAGCCCAGTCCGCTCGACACGCACGACCCCTGGGCCGATTCCTCCGTCTCCACCTCCATCTCCGCCTCTCTCTCCACCTCCACCTCACCCCTCGACCATGTCCATGCCCCCTCCCTCTCCACCTCCGCGACACCCCACGACCCCGCCTCTCGCCCCGACACCGCGAACGCCATCGTCGTGCACACGGGGACCATGAAGAAGTACCTCGGCACGGTGCCCGTGGCCGCGCGCCCTCTGGGTGCGGCGGCGCTGGCGAGCGGGGGGCGGAGGATTGTGTTCGCGGTGGAGGATGTGGATCGGGCGTCGGAGACCGACCAGGAGTCTGCCGTAACGCGTACGGACGCGTCTGCCGTGCCGCATACGGACGCGACCGCGGTGCCGCGTATGGATGCATCTGCGAACGCAGACACGACCGCGGGCGAGGCAGCTGACAGGGACGCGTCGAGCGCCGACCCGGCAGCGGCGCTGGACGCGGAGAAAGACCAGGCTAGGAACGGCATCAGAAAGGGCAAAATTGAAGTCTGGACATGTTGGGGGAAGCAACGGGCGGAGCCGCGGCGGACGATGTCGATGATGCTGCGGTGAGGGGGAGGATGGTGAGGGGGAGGGGGAGGATGGTGCTGGTGAGGGTGAGGGCAGTGATGTTGAGGGCGATCATCTCGATGTTGAGGGCGAGCATGACGATGCTCTTGCGAGGCAGACGGGCGAGCGATGAGAGGCGTACGGGCGAGCGGTAGTCTCGTCAACCGCCCTCCAGACAAGGAGGGCAAGGCGTGTACGATATCAGAATTAGATGTATTGTACATGTCGGTGTATCGGTAGGTGTATTTCTGGCGAACTTGGAAGGGATATGTCTGTATGTATCATTTGGAAGGGACAAGTATGCATGTACGGCCGAACATCTGGGAGGGATGTGTCTGTATGCATGGCCGAATATCGATTGAAGGCTATGTATGGTACAACGGCGGCAGTAAATCGTCTTCGCCTGGTCTACGGGTGATAGGGGGTGGAGTGGAGAGGGTGTCTATAACTTGGAAGTGGTGGAAGGCGGCACTCGACTACAAGAATGATCAACGGACGAAGGATATATGAACGACGATGGGTGAGTGAGCAACGCAGAACGGCTCGATGACGAAGGATGCTGCAAGTTGAGCGACGAAGAATGCTGAGCGATGAGGAATGCTGAGCAATGAGGAATGAGAGAGCGCCTAATCCCACCCCTGCTTCGGCGCCGTATTCGAGCACGCGCGCCGGTGCGTCGTGCGCTTGAGCACCGTGATGACCTTGTCGCTCAGCGAGCGTTTGTGCTTCTTCTTCGGGTTCTTGTCGTGGACGCCCTACAAGAGAAGTCAGTGGAGTTGTACATCTCGACGAGGATGACGGTGTACATCTCGACGAGGGTGAGGGAAGGAAGAATGGGTCGGGGAGTGAAGGGGGAGCGTGGGTTTGCTGGTGAAGCGTGGAATGGTTGCGGAAGCGTGAAATGGTTGGGGGAATGTGGTTGGTTGGGGGGATGTGGAGTGGCTGGAGGAGCATGAAGTGGCTGGAGGAGAGTGAAGGGAAGGGGTGATCATGGAGTGAAGGAGGGAAGAGACAACATCGATGAGTTACGCACGTAGATATCCAACACCTTCTCCGCCTTCGACGTGCATCCTGGTTTCCCGACGTAGAAACGGAGTGGGCCGTCCGCGCGTCGAGCGAAGCCATCTGCTCTCGCTGGTCGAGCGAGATCGCCGTTCGCTCGGCGAGAGAGGTCTGCGCCCTTCAGACGAGAGGGATCTTCGCCAGCTTGACGAGCGTGACCGCCGTCCGTAGGTGAGAGTCCCAGTGAGCTGACTGGGGTGCTCTCGATCCCACCAAGCAGGTCTGGCATGGACCTCACATCCTCGATCGCGTCGAGCAGTCCGCCATACGGGCTCTGGGTACTCATTGCGCCGCAGTTGTTGAGATCGCGACCAAGTGAAAGTCCCCTCACGTCCTCCGAAGACATTGCGTACTGCCTCTCGACGTGTGGCGAAGATCGACAGAAGAAAGGCTCTGGATATGGGTGGCGGGAGGAGTCATTCGACCGATCTGTCGGAGGCTCGGGCGACCCTGCGCGGCTCCAGGCGTCCTCTGCGACACCGTCCTCGTATAGGAAGCACTGGAAGGTCATCGCGCGGGCAGCCAGAAGAGGGCTGTAGGAGACGGACGAAGATAAGTAGACGTGTCACCCGCCGCGCGGCATATAAGACGTACCCGACCGCCGCTAAGGGTGGAACAAAGGCATAAAGGCAGCCTCGTGCAGCGGCGCCGATCTCGTGTCGAGGGTTGACAGGCCGTATGCGATTGGGTGTGACTCACTTCATTAAGAGCTGTAGATCTTTCGATTTGGAGCGGTTGTATCCTTGACCTGGTACGCGTACGTCCCGAATGGACTTGCGACGGGATGGACAGCTGCAGTTAATCGCGCTCATTTCGCCAACGCAGCTGAGCAGTAGAGGTGCTGACCAGTACCAAGGTGATGATTGCTCTCGGCAAGACTAGTGACAGCCTTCAATGAAAGATTCAGAAGCTCGAGAGACGTATTGTAGGAGCTTGCTGGTAAGCACGAAAGGCAGCAGCGCGTGGGACAATTAAAACCGGTGATTGCCGACATAAAATTGGAATTTTGATGCGGCGCACGCGCGGTTGTCTCTTGCTTCCCAACCATCACCATCCTTCCTAGGCGCACCGCATACACCCACTTCCTACTCCTTGTCGCCCTTCCTCTTGATACTCTGCACGGATATCTCGACTTCCTTCGCTCTGTGTGCTGACGACGGCGCTGGAAGACCGACCTCAAGGGCATTCTGGCCTGCGCGTCCGCTTCAAAAAGATTTTACGACTGCGGGGACTTTCGCCTTCAAGATCGCCAGCGCAGCATATCCTCGTAGACTACTGTTCTTATCATTGTGCGACATGGCCTTTTCTGTTCTCCTCAAGCTGCTGCCCTGCATCGGCGGGTCTTCCGCTGCGCCCGAGGCAGAGCCTTCCATCCGACCGCGACCTCGGCGCCCGTCGAACCCAATGGTCATCGAGTACAAGCCCGCGTACGAGCGCGCCTCTCAAGAGCAAGCTTCGCAAGAGCGCGCGGTCCCGCCTCCTTCCTCGACCGACGGCGATGCGTCTGGGTCGGATGACGCGTCGCCTTCGGAGGAGGACGGACCTCGCGCAAATGAAGGTGACGTATGCGTGCTCGCGCCCATCACTGACGCGTTGAAGGTCGAGAAGTCCAAGCACGCCGTCGAGTCTTGGCTCAAGCAGCAGGACTCGCTCCTCAAGGAACAGCAACAGCGGTACGTCCACGCGCAGTCCGATGCTGAAAGTCACACTGTAGGATCCCATACCGGCCACGAGGACAACAACGAAGACGATGCGACCAGCTCGGACGACGATCAAGCCACGCTGCTCGCCGTGCCCCTCGAGCGGCCCGTCCGCCACCGCCTGACAATCGACTCTCTGCGCGAGGTCGCGCGGTCGGTGCGCGGGTCGACCGCGATGGCCGCGCGGTCCGTGAATCGTCGCTTCACGGTCGACTCCCTGCGCGACTTTGCGCGTGGGTCCAGCAGCGCGCCTGAGATGCAGGGGCCGAACGAGAAGGCAGCGCGCGTGCTGGATATCTACGTGAGTGTTTTGCTTGTGTTGTGTCGCGATCGCGGGCGCTGATGTTCTCGCAGGGTACCGAGAGCTCGCGCGTTCAAAATGGTGTCGGGAGCTCGCGCGTGCACAAGAGGTCTCTCTTCGCGCGTATCTTCCGCCGCAAGGCGAAGGCTGAATACCGCGAGAAGAAGCGGCTCTCGTTGTTTGACTGGTAGGCCGCGTGGTCTCTTCTTCTGCGATCGTTTGGCTGACATCTATGATGCGCTGCAGACGATCGCTCTAACCAACGAGATCGGGCGCTTCAGCCTACGACATAGCGCACCCGGCAGGACTCGCCGTCTGTCGCATGCGAACTACCTCTCGGACTTGCTTGCTGTACTGATATGGACTCTTCGCTCTGTTTTTCGCGTTGTTGGTTTAACGCTCCGATGTACCATAAGATAATAGTCAGGAAGAGGGTGAAATGTATACGAGCGATGACTGGAAATTGAGGGTGACCTTTTCCGTATACGGGAAGCGCTGAGGTGCTGTTAGTTCATTCAAGCAGGTCGAAGTGGAGTCTTGCTGAGGGGAGGGCGCAGCGACATAAAGTGGTACGGTCGACGGTACCCCGACCATGAGGCCGATGTGACGTGACGCGATCGTGACTCAGCTTCAAACCTGCTGGAAGCAGCTTGTCTCTCTCCTCCATCGTCGACGTATCAGGGCCTTCCCTCGACGTAATCTATCCCCTAAATTCTTCTGTCTGTGAGGAAGGCCTCGCGAAAGTCAGCTCTTGCGCGCTCTACTCGGGGGGATATCGAGTTAATCTAGTGCAGTGGATACCGGCCTTGGCGAGAAGAGCATGTTAGGCTGCGTTCATCCGGCTAACGCGTTGCTGTCCTGTAGGCCGTCGATGTGGGGCGCTCGAGCCACCAATGTCGGGCGTCTCGGCCATCGACATAGCGCGGTTCACCGCGCACTGGAACATGGACTAACCTTTGGACCTAACCTTTGCACTACCACTGTGGATGCTTCATCAGAACGCGCGTTGGTCTGCTCGTCATGCCTTTGATGGGCTACTTGTACTATAACGTGCTGTTATGAGAGCTGGAGACGAGGACGATGATCGGAGTCTTAGCGTGATTTAAGACCAGAAATATGAGGTACAGTTTCGAGTTCGCGTGAATGTTGGGGGCCACGAGCTACGGCTTAGCACCGCCGCGGAGGTACAAGAGCAGTCAAGGTCGTCCCGCGCCACCGACTCAATGACTAGGCCGCGACTCAGCGCATGTTCAACTAAAGACCATCGCCGTTATGTCTGTTGAGCTCCTCTCGTACCTATCAAATAGATTAGCGACAACGAGGCGTGAGCTCCCTAACTCACCCTCTCGTATATGCTATCTCGCCCCTGGGACGTGGGCTCGAGGGCCGTCAGAAATAGATTTTCCAACTCGCCAAGCGCGCCATGACCTGCGAGCATCGCTGCATCTGTCGCGTATGTCAGAGCACAATTCAACGCGGACATGGCCCGTCAGAGAACTATGCGAGCGTGAGGTTGTCTACGGCGGAGCGTTCGCATTATGTCTGATTGCGATCACGCAAATTAGACAATCAATTGAGGAGAGACTGGTCGAGGAGCGTACCTCGCCGTGACCCAGCGACTGACTGCCCTGGACATCGTTCTGTCAACAGAAGTATAGGTATAGCGCAGACCAATGACGCATCTGCGAGTTCGTTGACGATGACGCGGTACGCGACTCAGGTATCGCGATACGTGACTGGGGTATCGCGGTAGGCGACTGAGGTATCGCGGTAGGCGACTGGGGTATCGCATGTGCTATAGGGGGTTAGTTCGCCTTCAAGCGCACGACTCACCTCGAGAAAGGTCCGAACTCGTGAGCCAGACAGCGAGGAGACAAAGTGCCCGTAACTTTGACGTGGAAGCCACGCGCCACCCGGCGCTTAACAAAGTTCGCCGCGAGCAAGCGGTGCTTGCGAGGCCGCCCCTGCTCACCGGACACGGAGAAGCTCTGCGCATCCGGTTGTTCGTCATCGACGAAGAGATTCAGTGGAAAGCTTCCCTCGGAACGCGCGAGCTCCTCAAAGGTCGGAGGCGAGGAGATGCGAGGCGCGTGCGTGCAGCGTGGCAAATGTGTTCAACGTGTCGTCTAGCGCATTGCCGTCTAGGGTAACAAGAGCGTCGGGTAGTATGTAATCGGCGAGATAGGCGAGGGTTCTATGACTTCAGCATCTCCGCGATCTTGCCCGACTGAACCATGGCCGTCGTGTCGTCGCAGCCTGAACAGAGGCGCTCGTCAGTTGAGTCCGAGGGTCAAAACTTCGAGGGAGAACTTACCACCGATGTGCTTTTGCTCTGAGTAAGTAGAGGCAGAGATTCAGATTGTTGTAGACGCGGATCCGAATGGAATACGCACTAATGAAGACGTTCGGAACCGTGCGCTGGCCGGTTTTGCTCTGAAGATAGCCCTGGATGTCGTCGCCCTCCTCCATCTTATCGAGTCTGCCGTAAGGGGTCAGAATCGAGCAGAGGAAGATCTCTTTGATAGATAGTACTCACTCGAGGTATTTCCTCTGCGCATTGGGGAACCTGCTGTCGAGCAAGGACTTGACCCGCGTGCAGTACGGGCACCAGCTTCGGGAGAACACGCAGATCGTGTTCTGGGAGATAGCGGCCTAACGATCATCAGATACGATGCTCGGGTGCACCCTTCTAGCTCGCCTACCTCAGCAAGCGCCTTCACAGACATGATGGGCGTTCTAGTTCAAGAGAACAACGTGGTCGGGAGCAAGCGCCGGGTAGAGGCACGCGCCGTACATGGCGCGCACGTGGTGCGGGCGTCACGCGTGATCCGTCATTTCCGCACTTCCAGTTCTGGACATTCCTATGTTGGTCCCGACGCCCACGCTATGATTGTCCCGTGGCCGCGGATTACGGCTTCCAGGCCCAGGGAGGACACCTGTCGGTCTTGCTCTGCTTGCACTAGCCTTTCTCGAGCGCATATCGGGGTCGGACAGGTCAATACCGGCCCCCGACGAGCGCGCATGCAGCGCGCAGGGCAACTAGAACTTCGGGCTACCGAATGCGCGTCTTCCGGCGCGGTGTATATATACCTGACTACACCGCTTATTTCCCTCGCACAACGTGGTTGCGACCATCCACATGCGCTTCACGCGGCACTGGCTTTCGCAATGCGGCGTTCACGCTCGGCATCGCGATGACTACGGGACGCGACGGTGTTCATGTACTTCCAGCTGCCCTTCTTTACCCTCGCCTCTATCACTCTGTGTACCCGCGATGGGACGACCCCGACTTCGCGTGGCTATCTGGTGCGTCTGCTTCGCAGGTCGGGCTTCGCGGGACTGACGACGTTCGTTACGTGAAGTGGCGCCGGGATCGGAGGACTCGTAGCCGCGCTCTGTCTAGCGCGATATCCCGACATAGACGTTACGGTCTACGAGGGCGCTTCTCGACTCGCGGAGGTGGGCGCGGGTATTGGCTTTTGGCCGAGTAAGTGCAAATCATCCGCGAAGCTGTAGTTGACTTAACGAGGTTAGGACCTAGGGAAATTCTCAAGCGGCTCGGATTGGAGAAGGAGCTGATGGAGCGCTCGTGCGTTGAGGCAGGAGAGGAAGAAGGTCAGTCTCGTGGCTCACATGCGCGTACTTGTCGCTAACGAAGTGGTGCAGATACGACGTTTATTTGCCGTAAGAGCGATCAGGTCGAGGGCTACCATTTCTATACCATACAAGCCAAAGGTACGTCTCTAACCCTACTATAATGCCTTCTACTCTGCTGAACTCGTCGTCTGATCATCCAGGCCGACAGCTTCGCGTCCACCGCGCCGACTTTCAGACTGTCCTCGTCGCGCGCCTCAAGAAGCTCGGCCGCGACAATGTCGTCTGCTCGAAGCGGCTCGTCTCTTACACTGACGCGTCTTCCTTACTCGACGCGTCCTGCACTCGCTCGTCTAACTCCTCTTCCCTCGCGCACAACCCTCCATCCTCGACTAGTTTCTCTTATGCATCCTCCCCTGCGTCTTTCAATGCGTTCTCACCCTTCGTCCCCTCATCCACCTCGTCCTCCTCCGACTTTTCAGCACCTTCGACAATGCCGTCGCCTTCCCCATCCGCCCACGATCGTCCTGACGACCATCCCATCCATCTGCATTTCGAAGACGGCACGGTCGCGACGTGCGACGTACTCATCGGCGCGGACGGCCTTAAGTCGCGCGTGCGCGTCGGGATGATGGAGCGGCTGGTGTCCGAGGCTACTCGACAGGCGGCGGGACCAGCAGGGGACGAGGGGGAAGTTGAACGAGCGGGGGGCAGAGACGCGTGGGCGGAAGACGCGGGAGCTGGGTCCTGCAAAGGGAGCCCGGCAGGGACAGAGGCGGAGGCGGAGGCGCTCGCGGCGGCAGCTCAGCCCGTTTGGAGCGGCTTCGTCGCGTACCGCGTGCTCATCTCGGCGGACAAGTTGAGTGAGCGCGCGCCAGAGCACTCGCTACTGTCCAATCCGATGCTAGTGAGTTTTCTTCGCGCGCGTCGTGGAAGAGGGCTGCATACTGACTTTCTGCTTATAGTACTTCGGGAACAATGCGGTGCGTATCGACGGCGATATCTCCTCTTCTACGCCTGCTAAGGTCGAACTCCAGTGCATCGTCGGCTACTCCATCCAGAACGGCGCCTGCCTCAACGTCATCTTCTTCACCTTCGACCCCGCGCAGGAGCACGGCGTGCACCCGGGCGAGTGGATGCGCAAGGCCGCGAAGGCCGAGTTTGCGGGCGCCTTCGAGGGGTGGGAGCCGGAGGTGCAGGCGATGCTGGAAGTGAGTGGGGTGGATGTCTGTACGACGCTCGACGTCGACGAGACGCGCGTGCTCGGCGAGTTGAAGCGGGGTTGAGGACGAGGCTAATGCGCGACAACAGTGCGTAGACGGCGCTTTGAGGTGGGCGGTGCATACGACGAAGCCGCCTGGGTTGCCGACGTTCGTGCATGGGAGGACGGTGCTGCTGGGTGATGCGGTGAGCATACGCGCTTTGGGCACTGGCGCATGCGTCTGATAGCTTTTGCCAGGCGCATTCGATGACGCCCTTCCAAGGAAGCGGCGCGGGGCAGGCGGTCGAGGTAAGCTGTGCCTTTGAGATTCGGGTTATTTGCCATCCCTGACGCCCACTTTCAGGATGCATGGCTCCTCGCGCACCTCCTCGGCGATCCGTCAGTCACTCGCGACACCATCCCCGAAGCTCTTCGCGTATATGACGCCGCTCGCCGGCCTGTAGCTCAGGACGTGCAAGAGCGCTCGCGCGTTAACGGCCACCTTCTCGCGCTCAACTACCGCGGCATTGACTTTGACGCGCTGCAAGGAGAGGCTCAGCGTGCGGCGCTTACTGAGCTGGGCGAGCAGATGCAACGCGATTGGGAATGGTGAGACGGGCTTCTTCCTGTCGAACTTCGGCGCTGATGTCTCCTTATTAGGGCTTGGTCGACGTCGACAGATGGGATGGTCCATGATAGCCTGGAGGCTTTGCGAAAGGCGGTCTTATAGCCTGCGTATATCGTGTGTTCGGTTTGCTTTTCTCTACTGTATCTTGGTAAGGCTCGTGTTTTCTGGGTTAGGTTCGACAGAATGTATCATTAGATCTTATAGGTACCCTCAGTGTATCATACCCCTTCGCGCTTGCCAATTATACCCCATGCTGGCTTCTTTTCACCCCGCTCGACGCGATCCGCCGGACATATCGAAGCGTGGGAACTGCGCCCCTTTCGTTCGCGTGGCGTCGATGCTCGCGCTCACCCTCTTGCTTTCGACCGTCACCTCGCTGGGCACGATATCAGCCGCCTTTGAAGTACAATTTAAGCATTCATCGTCCATTTTTTGATCTCTGACAGGCGAATCTATCAGGCAGTTCGAAAGTAGGATGTCGGACGTCATCGCGGAATTCATAATGGACCTCGAGGGATGGCCTCGTCCAGCGAGCGTTGCAAAGCCCCAGGATGCGCCTATAGGCTGGCTACCTCCAGAGATCTTGTCTCAAATTCTCCTGCGAAGCGTTGAAACCCTCACGAGAAGAGCCGCGCTCTACTTCGCCCTATCGTGTATCAACTTCGTGTGCGTCGACTGGCGCAACACAGCGCTCGACACGCCTCAGCTGTTCTCTTCAATCGATCTAGATCTTTTTCGCGACAAGCCAGAAGTCGTGGAGTTTCTACTTGCGCATGTGGGCGCCGTTCCTCTGCACCTCGCCGCCGACTCGGGCTATATCGAATGGGAGGAGTTCGCACCTTTGTTGCAGGATCTTGCGTCCCGATGGGCTTCAATAGCGTTAAACGCCTCCTCTGCGCACTTCGCAAACCTCAGGGGCATTGAGCTTCCGTTACTCGAGGACCTTTGCGTCGTCCTTACTCCGCCCTGCCTACACCGCTGCCTTGATTTCGTCGCCCACGCACCGCGATTGCGAAAAGTAGACATCTGTAGCCTAGTAGAATGTGGTACGCCGCTGGTTTCTTGACGCGAATCTGTACTTAAAATGGCTAATCTAGGTCCAGACGAAGGATATCACACTGACTTCTTCCTCGACGTATTGCGGCATTGCGCCTCGACTCTCGAAGAGCTCGAGCTCAGGATGGAGACGTGGAGGAACCACACCGACTGCCTGCCGAAGTCGTACGCGCCCATAACGCTGCCCCGGCTATCTTCCGCTCGCCTCTCGCAGTACACGCACACCGTTTTGGGCTACGTTGTTGCCCCGCGGCTCGCTCACCTCGAGCTTTGTCTTTCGACAGAAGTCTCCGGCGACGGCGACGTGTTCTCATCGCTTCTGGCGCTGCTCAATCGCGGGCCAACCTCCATCGAGTCCTTGATCGTCGAGCATGACTTCGTCGAATCGCCTGCTGACTTCATGCGCTGCCTTCACAAGCTTACGCGTCTGACCACGCTGAAGGTCGAGGGATACCCGGGCACACGGACGCTCATGAATGCGTCGACGTTGAAGGTTCTGAATCGCTCGGCGATGCTCCCGAACCTACAAAATATCGTCGTGCACTACTTGGGTGGCATCTGGAAGCCGACATTTGATGCGTGGCACGCTTTGCTGAATTGGAGAAGTCGGGGAAGGATATGCGAAGGAGTCCTGGTCAAGGCGCTCATTAACGTCGATTCGGACGTGCCCGACGTCAGTCTGCGCGCGTCTTCTCCGGACTACGGCAGCGCGCTCTTCGATTTATAGTCATGCATACCAACATGTCTCGCACTAGACGAGTTTCGGGAAGATCTACTCTCAGGTGCGCGATTGCATTCTACGGATAGCAGGACAGTACTAACGCTTCTTTAGCGTTTATATATCTCTTGCTCGAATGTATCTCCATCGACTGAACTACTATGCGACGCAATTCGACGTCCTTTCTCGAGGTCTCTCCGCCATTTCAAGGTACGCACCTCCGATATGCGTCATTGAGCGCTCGTCCGTTTCAGCGCGTAAGCGTGCATCCCCGGCGCCGGCGCGGACTTAGCCTAGCGCTCGGCGTCTTCTTTCTTGGTATCCCGAACGGGACCCTCGAAGCGCTCAACCTCAAGGTACGTCGCACGTGTTCTGGATTACTTCCCATTCATATCCTTCATTCCAGGAGGTGGCGCAGAACGCTATTCAAGCGCGTGCTGTGCGTGCAGAAGGCCCCGTATAAGTGTGTTCAGCGCGCCGCTGAAGGGCGTCGACTCCCCTTGTCGTCTTAACTTCGTCATGTTTGAGAAAGCTAACAGTCTGAATCTCGTGCTATGTGGGGTCGGCGCTGCGCTGCTCGCGGTCGTCCTCCTACGTAGGCGGCGTTCACTGCCTCTACCGCCTGGACCACCCTCCCTGCCAATCATCGGCAGTCTCCTGTCGATGCCGAACGAGAGGTAGTGGCTTACATTTGCAGAGTGGGGGAGAAAGTATGGTACGTCGACCGTTCCTTTCTCAGCGCTTTCTCACGAGCGTCCAGGCGATATATGCTCGGTGTCCGTCCTTCGTCAGACCATGATCATCATCAACTCGCCGCGGATCGCGATGGACCTTCTCGACCGTCGTAGCGCCATCTACTCCGACCGTCCATCCATTGCATTCGGAGGCGACTTCGTGGGATGGTCTCGTACGACCGTCCTTCTGCCTTACGGCGCGCGACATCGCGCGAGTAGGCGCCTCATGCAGCAGATTATCGGCACTCAGAGCGCGGTGCACAAGTTCGACGAGATCGAGGAGAGCGAGGTTCTCAAGTTTTTGAAGAACCTGCTGGACACGCCAGACGACTTCGCCGAGCATGTCAGACAGTGAGTGTCACGCCTTCAGACGCATGGCACCCGACCGACCTTCGATCTGCAGCATGACGGGATCCATCATCCTCCGTATCTCGTATGGATACCATGCCCTCCCCTGCGAAGACCCCTTCATCAAGCTCGCGAACGAAGCAACAGAGCAATTCGCTTTGGCAACTTCTCCGGGCGGGTTCCTGGCCAATCTCGTACCTCCGCGTGCGTGTGATTCTCTGTCCCTCAAAGATGGTCTAAAACGCGGGCTTTTCAGTTCTGTCCCTCCCCGACTGGTCACTGGGAGCAGGCTTCAAGTCTATTGGGCGCGCTTGGCGGGAAACGCTCGATCGCATGGCCGACTCGCCGTACGATTTCGTCAAGTCTCAGATAGTAAGGCATCTTTTGGCTCTAGCGACGCTCATCCGACCTGGTTCAAGGATTTGGGCACTGCGGAGCCCTCTTTCACCGCCAATCTCCTTGACGCACGCAAGAATATCACCCCCGACGAGGAGTTTGATCTGAAGTGGTCGGCCGCGTCACTTTACTCCGGTACGAACCTGACTGTTGGCGTACATCTTCGAGGACTGATGTCCTGACCTTTAGGTGGTGCGGATACGACTGTCGCCTCTATCAACGCTTTCTTTCGCTTTATGGCCAGCAACCCTCATGTTCAAACTCGCGCTCAAGCGGAGCTGGACTCCGTCGTCGGTACAGACAGACTTCCAACCATGGCCGACCGCTCGGCCCTGCCGTACATGAACGCGCTCGTAGCGGAGGTCCTTCGCTCGCACGTCGTAGTACCGACTGGGGCGCCGCATAGAGTGACGGAGGACGACGTGTACGAGGGATACTTCATCCCCAAGGGCTCGCTGATCATGCCAATTCTGTGGTAAGTTTAGCGGGCGCCGCGTCCCGATTGACGCTTACTGCCGCGGATTGTAGGTCAATGCTTCACGACGAGCGCACGTATAGAAATCCGATAGAGTTTTTGCCTGATCGATTCCTCGCTACCGAAGGGCGCCAGCCGGAGAAGGACCCAAGAACAATCTGCTTCGGATTCGGTACGCGCACGCAGGCGATACAGCCGCGCTACTTCTCACTGCTATCGTTTCTCAGGTCGCCGCATTTGTCCAGGTAGGGAGCTCGCGGACATCTCGCTATTCCTTGCGTGCGCCTCGATTTTGTCCGTCTTCGAAATTCGCAAATGGAAGGATGGCGATGTCGAAGTCGCGCCTGTCGAAGGACAAACGTCCGGCTCGATCAGGTATGGTTTTACCTGACTTGTTGGCTGATTACTTACGACGACGATAGTCACCCGCTTCCATTCAAATGTAGCATTCGACCCAGGTCGGCAAAGGCCGCAGCCTTGATACGAGATTTTTAGGAATAAGGGGACAATTCAATGTTGATGATTTCTCAAGGGCCCCTTCGCACTCTCTATTGGGTTACATTCAAGGTCAGTTTCTACGCCATCCAGTCATCTGATGTTACAGACACTTGACGACTGTGCCCGCTCCGCTCTACACGGCCTTCGCTGGAGTGGCTTCAATAGGTCGACAAGGCGTGCGAGAACGACCCCTATCTCGTACGCGCGGGCGCAGGGTAATCGACGCGCTTGCCTCCCACCATCATCTGCCAGCAACGGTCGCCAAATCCTCTAAGTACGTACTTCCCTACCTTCAAGAATTCGATTGGCGATGTATTTATGTCTTTTCTAGGACCGATTCTCGCCTCTTCACGAGACCACCATGCCTCAGGACGCGCCCATATCAGTGTTGCCTCAAGAACTCCTTTCGGAGATCTTCCTTCGCTACGTCGCGGCGTACGAGATGTCCATGTGGTCTCGGATGGCGCTACGCTTCCTCGCTTTGGTATGCGTTGGTTGGCGCGTCGCCGCGTTCAGTACACCACAACTGTGGTCGTATATCCAGTGGGATCGGCTTATCAAACATCCCGACCTCCTCGCACAACGACTCGAACGTACCGGTGACGTACCTCTACATCTAGATGCGACGTGGTTTCTTTTCCGGCACGACGACGTATCGAGCCAGCTACTTGCACTCCTGCGAGACCGCGCGCCCCAATGGAAGTGCATATGGCTGACGGCCGCCTCTTATGATCTCGCAAACCTTGCGGATGTCGATCTTCCGCTTCTCGAGGACCTCATAGTTGGTCTGCGGCCCCCGAGCGCACCGACGTCCTTGGATCTCCTGGCTCACGCGCCGCGACTGCGTTCGCTAGAGATCAGCACTCAAGTTGATTTAGGTGTGTTCCTTTCTTCGGACTTTGGCGTGAGCTGATGGGACTTCTCCAAGAACCGGTCTACCGCGCGGAGTTCTATATCGATGCGCTCCGGCGTTGCGCATCATCCCTCGAGGTGCTCACGCTTCGAATGCAGGCTTCGAGGACCGCTTCTGCCCTTCACACTCGCTCTTACGCACCCGTGTACCTCCCCAACTTGAAGCACGTCACACTCTCGGATAACATGCATCTCATGTTACCGTTCATCGCTGCACCGATGCTCGCACATATCGTCCTCTCGGGATCTCGAGAAGGCGATAACGACGGCGACGTATTCGTATCTCTTCTCGGGTTCCTTCAAGCTGCAGGGTCGAACCTCGTCACTGAGCTCGATATTAAGGACATCACTGGCGCCTCGGCGCTGAACCTCGTGCGCTGTATAGAGAAACTCCCGCGCCTCAAGTCTTTAATATTCGTCGAGTGCATCGAGGGCGCAACAACAGAGCTCATGGGCGCGACGACCCTGCGAGTCTTGACTGGGACCGCTCTTCTCCCGGAGCTGTCCAACCTACACCTGTGCTATACCCACCGTGTGCCTGCAACGACGATCGACGCCTATCCTTCTCTTTTCGGGATCTGGGGGCAGAGTCGACTCTGCCCCTGCCCCCGTGGGAATTTGATGTGATTTGACACATTTAACCTCCATTTGGTAATTTGAAATGCAGGGCTCAGGCAGAGGCGACTCTGCCCCCGTGGGAATTGATGGAAAGGTGGTGTCCTAGAGGTAGACGTGAGGATCAGGCTCCGACGCCTTGGCTGAGCTGTAGTGAGACCGTTCAAAATCTATTTTCTTTTTTGCGGGAATTCTCGGGCACAGTCAAAGGTGGCGCTGCATGTGGATAAGAAGAGCGACCGAGACGGTCAGACTTTGTAACAACACAGAGGCGGTGGCTACGTCTTTGCCCTTTGACGCGGGCGAGGCTCAAGTAGGTGGAGGGTGGAGGTCAGGTTCCCGGTCAGCAAGGCCAAAAGGAATGCAGTCGCTCTTTTCGGTGAGCGGAGTCAGAGTCTGAGGCAACTCTGCCCGTGGGAATGATGATATTGAGGCTCGCTCTCTAGCCACCTCTCTGCCTGATCTGTGAAGGAGGGTTACACTGAGACGACTCTGCCCCCCGTGGGAAATGATGGGACCAATGGAGTGTGGTGGCCAGGCAAGGGCGCGGTCACTACTGGTCGAGTTGTGGGGGGATGAAACAAAATTCGTCTGCTCAAGCAGAGTTTACGGTGACTCTGCCCGTGTGAACAATGACCACGATGGCAATGTTCAATCTTTGGCTGAGGTACAAAGGAGGGGCAGCCAGCGACGACTCTGCCCCCCCGTGGGAAAAGATTGGACCAATTGAGCAGGGTCATCAGACATGGCCGGGATTGCAGACCTCAGTGGCTCTTTCAGTCAAGTCAAGCAGAGTCTGAGGCGACTCTGCCCGTGGGAATGATGATGGTGAGGCTCGCTCTCTAGCCACCTCTCTGCCTGATCTGTGAAGGAGACGACTCTGCCCCCCCGTGGGAAATAATCGGACCAATTGAGCATGGTCGTCAGACATTGGCACAGACCTCAGTGGCTCTTTCTAACCCCCTGCCCAATTCCAAGCGCGCGCCTGGATCAATGCCATCAATTTTCTCCGATCACGCTGAAACCGGCGCCATTCGACGCGCAGACATCGATAACCTACCAGCGCCCATGTTCGTTAGGGTTAGAAAGGCCGGGAAGGTAGGGATAATGGGCGAGGAAGTGCCAGGCGTCTCACCGGAATCCGATCAGACGTCAGCGGCATCCGGCCACACGTTACCGCTTCCCATCAGACGCTTCGGCAAATGCCGCGCCTCTTCGCCCGCTCAGTTTCCTCTCAT